>JAKSZP010002958.1:0-102932 GCA_022478985.1 Massospora cicadina
ATGCCAGCCAAAGGAAAAATTGGGAAAATTTCAATTCCCAGTGTCAGAGCCTGGCTGGTAATTTCTGGACTGGGGGGCCGTTTTGGGCTGGCCAGGTTCAGGAGCCAGATCGGAACACAGCTTGGATTAAAAAACAAGGTGCAAATAGCTCGGATCATTGAGTCTGGCATTCTGAGGCAGTTCCAGGAGGTTTGGATCATGCAAGCCACCCAATCGTGGGATTGGACCAAATTGAAATGAACCCGATCCATGGACCCCTGCCTTCCAAGATGAATCTGAAATTCCCAAGCCATGCAAATCGGCTGAGTTGAGTCATTGGGACCTGGCTTAGCAGCATCGATTTGGCTTGGTTGCAAGAAGTCGGGAAAATTTGCAAAAATTTTCTAAGCTTCTGCCAAATTGGGAGCCATCTTTTATGCCCCTCTGAGTTAGCCAACTGAATTCCTTCTCCATTCCCAAAACAACGAATCCCCTGACTCTTCTCTATGCCTTTTGAACCAATTAAAAGGCAACTGGCCCCACCAAGGGCAGTTGTCAGTTCATTCTTTTTAGCCTTGTCAAAATAGAAATCCGTGTATCCTCTTAGTTTGCTGCAGACTCCACCCATTCTTAACACATATTAAAACAAAATTCTGTCAAGTGTTCTGATGAAGCACACCATCACCCAGATCATTTCCTGATGTTTTCAGACTGGATTATCCGGTTGCTCAATCCCACCATGCTGCAGCAGATTGTCGACATGATAATCTGGCCTGCCCCCAAAGGTGAGCCCACTTTTCCGTTCATTCCTTCACATATAATAAATGGAGCCCATTCCATTTATTTGGATGTCAAGTCCACCGAGTCTGCTCCCCATGGGGAGCAATCTCAAAGCGCCCCTGGCCCGCCACACATGGTTTTGGCTCCATTCGCCGCCCCTTCCACTGCAGGTCCAGCTCACCAGCAGGACTTCAAGTGTCCCCATTTGGGGAAGCTAAGTCCCAGCCCCTCTTATTGGGTTTCCTCAACTTCCACTCACATTCCCAACAAAGTGGTGGTCTCTGTGCCGCCTCCTGCTGGTGTACAAGCCTCTCCTTTGAGTTCTGAAGGCCAGCAACCGCAATCCCTGGAGGAGTCATCATCCTCCCTGCCTCTACCACCCTTGGGGTTGCCCCATAAGACTCACGGTTGCCCCCAAAGCAACCATCTGGTTTGCCTTAGGGCCTTTGGTACATTATTGAATGTTTTCTTTCCTCACGTGCCCCATAGAACCCCTCTTATATTAGTTGCTCGGACTGCTATGTCTCTGGCATTCTGGGCCCTCCACTGGGTGCTCGCGCACCCTGACTGGGAGCCCAGTCTAGTTCTTCTTAGCCACATCTTTGACAGGTCAGTCATAGCCATTTTCAGAAGGGTTGCAATCAGAGTGCCATTTACCACTATGCCATTCCATTGGTTGCAGGATGGTAGGCGGTGGAAAATACCTGAGTGGTTCCCATCAGGTTGGCTAAATCTTTCACTAACATCTAGTGGAAATTTTGATTGTTATTAGAGAGAATGACATTAGGACACCCATGCTGGGCGATAATTTTATTATACAAAAACTGGCGTTGGCTTTGCCAAAGCAGTGTGGAGCTATAAGGCTTCAATCTACTTAGTTAGATGGTCTACAGCTAGTAGAAGGAACTGATATCCATTGGAGGATCAAGGAAGAGGTCCCACAACATCAATGTTAATAGTATGGAATGGTTCACAGGGTGGGACCACTGGATGTTGAGAGCGGGGATTAGGTCTGGCTTGGATTTTACATACCAGACTGGATTCCAATACATCCTGGATAGAAACAAGCTCCCTCCAAATACCATTAAGTTTAAAGCCATTGGTGGGTTTTACAAATCCCCCTTGGCCAACTTGCTATGTCCTTTTAAAATGACATCGGTTCATACTGATGGTCTTACATAAGGCACCCATTGCTTAGGCACAAGTTTACACTATTTTCCGTTCTTGATTTGGAGATTTGCTGATCTTTTTGCTAATTCTTGATGGAGGGTCAGGGATTCGTCCTTCCATCACTGTGGTTGGGTTAGGAGGTCATAAAGTCAATCCTCTTCAGGGTCAGTTATAGTTAAGATAGAAAGCTGAGATAAGCACTCTTCATTTTGGTGGATTGGACCTGGTCAGTGGATAATAAGTAAATTGTATCTTTGAAGTTTAACGCTCATCCGGATAATCTCCCATCAAGGTCCTTTATTTTCTGTAGACAACGTAAAGAAGCATGATTTTTTATGATGGTAAAATGATTCCCATATAGGAAAGGTCAGAAATTCTTAATGGATAGTAAGATCGCCAAGGATTTGCGTTCTGTAATGTTCTAATTACATTTGGCTTTAAATAAGGTCTTGCTGTAGTAGGCGAAATGATGGTCCCTTAAGTTCTCATCATGCTGAGATAGTATGGCTCTGATAACAATATCTCTGGCATCAGTAAAAAGTCTGAAGGGTTTATTAAAATTTGGATGAATATATACTGGTGAATGAGAGAGAGACGTGTAGCAGGTCAAAGGCCTGCTGTTGTTCTTCTTCCCATTGAAAGGGTATTTCTTTCTTTAGTAGATATACCAGAGGATTGGAGGTGTCTGTGAATTGGGGATAAATTGGCGATAATAGCCCACCATTTTTAGGAAAACTTGTAAATTTTGTAGGGATTTAGGGGGTTCATCTTAGCAATAGCCAAGACCTTATCATCCATAGGGGATATTCTGGCTTTGCTGATCTTATGACCCAAAATGTCTATATTACTCTAGCAGAAAGAGAATTTTGACAGCTTTAGCTTTAACAAAGATTGCCATAACCGCTGAAGGGCTAGCCTGAGGTGATCTAGGCGTTCAGTAAAGGTTCTTGAAAAAACGGTAACATCATCAAGATATAATAGTACTCAGGAGCGTTTTAAATAGCCTAATAGTCCGTCCATGGCGCGTTGGAAGGTAGCAGGGGCGTTACACAACCCCTGAGGCATTTGAGTGGGCTCAAATAATCTTTCACTTGTGATGCGAGTGCATTTTGCCTGATCTTCACGTGACAAATCTACTTGCAAGTATCCACAGGAGAGATTCATAGCGGAGAAATAGTGGGACCCTGAAATTAATTTTTATGTAACTGAGGTAAGCTGACCAGGGATGAGCAATACTGAAAAAAATATAGGGGAAAGGTGAAAGCAAAGTGGAGCTGAATTAGGCACCCCAGAGTAGATGAGCTACCCCTGTCGCAAGCCAGTACTGACAGATGTGGGGGCGTTGATAACTCTACTCTGAGGGGGTTTCCCCTGTTATGGAGTAGGTGTGTAGGAAAGAGTCCATGTGTAGAAATCATACTGGGAACCATGACTCTATGAGCCTTTGCTGCCTCGCTTCATGTGTTGTTAATTCTCAGCGTATAGGCTTCATTCCACCGTTTCAGTTTGCACAGGGTATTAGCTAATGAGCAACCAAATTGGAAGATATGAAGGTCGCCAACTTTAATAAAGCTTGATAAACTATATATGTGAGAAAAAGCTCTTATTTCAACCTTTGTTATTTTATACTAATTGCAGACTTATCTGCGACCATCTAATCCCAGGAAAAGACCTCCAATTCAATCCTCCATGTGACTCTTTATATCTAAGTTCCCCAAGCAGGATCATCCTCAGCTTGGTAGTCTTCTATTCATCTTCCCTTTTCTAGAAGCTCTCAATTATATTAAATTTTGGCGTAATTCCCCTCGATTTACCAAATGGTCAAAATTTATATCAATTAAATTCATATACCTTTCCTGTCAATATCATGACTTGTCTTGATTCACCCTCTGATCCACCAGTATGGGTAGCATATCGTCCAGTCATAATAACTTTCCAACATTACTCTCCCCCCTTTGACTCAACAATAGGCTCTTATTGTTTGTATTGCTCAAAGGAACTTTGTGTGAACTTGGTTGATAATCTGACCCCCTGCAGGTTCCTTAATAGTGTAGACATCCATGCCAGTCTTCTCATTTATCTTGAATGGCAAAATCAGATTTTGAAGAACGTGTTTTTCAGCCCAAATCTGTGCTGATCATGGAATAAAACATGGTCCCCTACAGAAAACAGCGGAATTCTGCTCCATCTCTTCTGATAAGCTGCATGATCACAAATTTTCTTGGCCAAATTGGTGGAGAAGCTTCCGTTTGCTGCTTGATCATTGTATCTGTAAGAGTTTTTAAATATCGCTGAGGGTCCACACCACCAGTGTCCTCTATACATGAGTAAAGCAAGGTGGGCAGAGCAAGATGTTGACCATAAAGCAGTTGGAATGGGCTCTTACCAGTTGACGAATGATAGTTGATATTATATGCGAACACAGCTGTGGGCAGAAGTGCACTCCATTCTGAGGGTCAATCCTTTACCAATTTATGGAGTATGTTCACTAGGGTTCCGTTGACCCGCTCAACCATTCCATTTGATTCCAGATGATAGGGGATGGTCAAAACCCCGCGGATCACCATCAACTCATTCAACTTTGGCAGGCTTTGTGAAGTGAAATTGGTTCCGTTGTCCGTTAGAATGAACTGTGGGCAGCCATGTTGCTGTATAACACACTCCATAATAAACTTGGCGGTGGTGACCGCGCCTAAGTCATTAATGGCACCGGCCTCTACCCATCGAGTCAAATGGACAATGGCGATGATTATATACTTGGATCTATTTGTGCTAGTTGGCAGAGGTCCCACACCATCATTGAAAAGTTGTGCCAGGAAAACCTTAGCTTAACCAGCTGGTATGTGGTTTCTTGTGGAATGGCTTTTCCACTTGACACTGATAGCAACAACTAGCCATTTCCAATACATCATAATGAATGCTCTCCCAGTAGTAACGGGGTTGCAAAAACTCCAGCGCTTTCCACAATCCTCCATGTCCTACAGCCCGATGAGCATCCATAATTTTCGTGGGTCTAGCTGAAGGTTTAAAGAAACGCAGTGTCAAGTCTCCAATCCGATTATATAGTTCCCCCCTATGTAGAAAAGTAACCTCCCTGAGCCTGTCTAATACCTTGATTACCTGCAGTGGCTTATCCTGGTATTTGTTCGCCACCATCTTCTCATACATTATGTTGACTAAATCTGCTGTGATAGTGACCGTTGGCAGCTGGGAAAGAGAACACGCATTTTGATGTTTTTGCTCCTGGACGGTGTATAATCTCAAAATTGTATGCCTGGAGCTTCAGTTCCCATCCTTCGAGCCATCCTTCCAGTTCACGCAGATTCTGCAGCCACCGCAAGGAAGCGTGGTCTGTCACAACTTGGAATCTTACCCCAAGTAGATATACCTGAAACTGTTTCTAAGCTTAGATTACCACTAAACACTCCAGCTTAGTCACGGTGTAGTTTTGTTCATGACAGTTCAAACTTTGACTACAAAATGTGACAGGATCCTCCACAATGTCATCGTCCTTCTGGGATATTACTGACCCTATAGCGGAGTGGGATGCGTCCATTTTCACTATGAACTGTTTGTTGAGGTTGGGATATTGCAAAATGGGTGCACTTGATAACATGGTTCGCAACACATCAAAAGCGTTCTGGCATCATTCTGTCCAATTGAAAGAAGCGTTTTTCTTTAACAACTCAAAAAGTGGGGCTCTGATGCAACTGAAATTGGGAATGAACCGTCAGTAATACCTGACCATCCCCGGAAACACTTAAATGTCCCACTTATTACCTGGGCGAGTCATCTTGCTTATCTCTTCCACCTTAGCCAACTGTGGTTTAAGCCCATTTGAATCCATGACGAACCTAAAGTTTTCTATATGTTCTTTAAAGAAATGGCACTTCTGAGGCTTAATTTTGATGTTAACAGCGGTGAGACAATGGAACACTTGTTCCAAGTGAGCAAGGTGCTCTGTAAACATCCCCAAGAATACATTGAAATAATTGGGGTAAATTAAGATGCAGGACAGCTTTAATTCACCTAAAACCGTCTCCATGTACGCTGGAATGTTGTTTTAGCATTGCACAACCCTTGTGGCATGTGAGTTGGCTGGATTAACCCTCTCAAAATGATGATAGTGCATTTCTCCCATTTTACTGATGGCAATTTGATCTGCCAGTACCCTGAGATCAGATCCATGGTGGAGAAATAATTTGCCCCACCCAATCAGTCCAATGCATTGTTTTTCCGCAGAAAGAGGGTAGGAATTCTTCTTTGTTACATTATTGAGTTTACAATAGTCAATATCCACTCAATTCGAGCCATCTTTTTTCTTTACAATGAACACAGGTGAGGCCCATGGACCATTTGATAGCTCTAGCATCCTTTGCACAATAAGTTTATCCACCTCGTTGGAGACAACCACTTCCGCCACTTTTGATCATCTAATAGGTCGCGAATGAATGGGAGGATGATCCCCCATATCTATCCGATGTACCACCCCTTGAGCCCACCCCAAATCATGAGTGTCATGTGTGAAAATATCTCAATACTTTTTAAATAACGCTATAGCCTTACCTTGCTGTTCCGCCAATAGTACAGTAAGTGCTTCCCATGGAACCACTTCTAATACGTCAATTGATGAACTTTTTGGTAGTCCAAAATCCTCCCACGAGCCAAAATCATGAATACGGCAAACTTCCTCTATAGGAAATAAGTGTAGGTAAGCCACCATTTGATGCCGCAGGATCATTATTGTCTCCTTCTGTAAATTCGCTAGCTGCACCTTCACCTCCCCATTTCCTGGTAACAGTAACCCTGAAGCCACATGTGGTTCGAGCTGTGAGTGCTGGTGAGGCGCCATAATTTCCCCATAAAGCTCTTTAGGAACATCAATTTCGAGTTCAGTCCCTACTATGCACTGGTGTCCAGACAGTAGGCTCAAAGCACTTGCTGCCCAAAGCGGGATCTTTTTGTACTCATAAATCTGATTTGGGAGGGCCTTGGTTCACTGCTTCATTTGTCAATAATGAACAGGAATCACTCCATCACTGTATGCTAGATTGATTTGACAAAAGCAGAACGGATCCATAAGGATTCCACAGAAGGTAAAATAAAAGGGGATCAATTGTCATAAAATATTAAGAGTTTCCTCCGCCATAATTATCACAACACCAAATTTCTGCATAAATGCCGCGCTGATTAACATGTTGTAGTTGTTATTTGGCAAAACCACCGCTGAAGTGAAAGCCTGGACTGACCCAAATCGTAAAGGCAACGTGCTATATGGCTCTTCAGACACAGTTCTATGCATCCCCACAGTTCATATACTAATTGATGGTCCACATCCGGTTTCAACAAAAGCTTAGCCACAAACCTGGTAGAGACTATGTTTACAGGGGCTCCCATGTCTATAATAGCGCGGATTTTTGTGTTTTAAACAAAAATGTCACAGTAAGTGCATTTGGAGTAAGAAGAACCATCAGTGTATAACATGTACGTCCAAGGGCTTTGTGTTACTCAAAAAGGAGGAAATGCACTTGATGACCTGAGGATACTCACTAGCGATTTTTTCTACCAGAATGGCTACATTAACTCTTAATAAAGAGGCAACGTTTGTCCAGGGATCCGCGTTGCTTGTGCCAGTCTGTTCCAGGATCTGCCACGCATATGGATTCTGCACGTCCTGGCAGAACACAGGGCTTGAGAGAGAATTGTTACTTTCTGAAAAAGAAACAGGTGTATCTGACAGAAGCTGTTGGTATAACAAATCATCCAATTGAGTTTAAAATCCTACCAGAAGAGATGCGTGGGAATCGTTAGGGACAAGTGAATTGAACTTAGTGGAGGTAAGCATCCCATCTCTACTCCGCTTGAGCTTTTCCCTGCTTAAATTCTCAGTTGGCATTTCATACACTTGTGGTTTGCTTGTGCAATTGCCCGCATAATGCCCTCTTCATCTGCACTGGAAGCAAGTATTCATAAAAGGTTCACGTACATAGCTTGTGGCGGAAGGAACAGTTTGAAAGTTGACAGTATGGTTCCAGGGTCATGGACAAAACAGCAGAGAGTACATATGCCGAAAAGGGTCAGCTGATTTGTATGGTAGATGAATAAGTTCCAGAGGTTGATAACTCAGTCGCTGTGGCCCATATCCTGAAGAGTTTGGTGTGGAGACAGCAGAGGTTTTCGGGCTACAATAGGGGCACTGATTGTGTCAGAGAGTCGTCATAAAATTTCATGATTTGAATAAGTCCAGCATCTCCATCCAAAACGAGAGTTATAGCATTATATAGTTCCTGATATGGTTTGACGGCCGCTGTCATCACTATACCAACATCCTCGGTGGATAGAATGTTAGCTCTGAGTAGTACATGTGCTTCCACCGAGAAACGTTAAGTGAATTCTAACAGGGTCTCGTTTTAGTGAAACATTATAGTCAGGAAGTCAGCTTTTCGTTGGGCCATCTTGGTCACGCCTCCAAACAGCTGAAGAAAAATCACTTTAACTTCTTTGTGGGATACCGAGGTATTTGGAAGGTAGCAGGTAACTTGATTTGTGCTTTCCACATCTAGAACGGACAGCAACAGTTTTGCTTTCCATCAATAAGAAGCCCCTTCCACGGCGAATTCAAATTGCTTAAAGTAATCATGTAGATTCCAATCATAACTGAAAAGAGGTGAATTTTAGATCCAAACAGCTTCACCTTGCTCCAGGCTCCTGTCGCAAGGAGCAGGAAAATTGGTACTGGAGTGACTAAGAGAACCCCCCTTTTTGAATTATCATACAGCTGGCTGGATGGACTCAAATCTGTTGAAATGGACTCAGAAGAAGTAGTGTCATGCAGGGGTCCATAGCAAAGCCCAAAGGATATTTATTAGCTGATCCATAGCATTCTTCCCCTGAATCGCCACAAACTGCACCATTCCCCCCAGCTCCAGCATGCTCCACAAAATGTTCGTTGATTAACTGCTCCAATTTAACTAAATAGCATCTACACTGTTCATCCTGGAGTCCCTGTTGTAGTGCCTCATACTGATGTTGCAACTCCCAACGGAATTCCTGCTCAACGTTCAGTTTCTGCTCCACTGCTTGTAGTTGCAAAAGGACTTCTTCAATTATGTTTTGCATGTGTGCATGTTGCTGGCTAGCGTTACCCACCTGTTGATTAGCATCGTTTATTTGGTTAAGGAGGGTGGCTTGTTCTCACACCAATTCCTTATTGGCCCGTTGAAGGGTATCAAGCCATCTTTGCATGTCTGCATACTCTCTTGTCTCCCTAATTGGAAGAGGGAAAGCTCAACGGCGATCAGCCTGGCTAACAGCCTCCAGTTGCGTAACCCAACGGATTAGCTGGAGATACTTGGGGGATGTCAACCAAAGGATAAGCGTGTTATCTGTCGTTTGCTGGTTACTCCATTTGATACAAAGTTGGGTTAATTCAGCTGATAAGGAACCAACGTAATTTGCCACTTGCCATTCCATCAGTGTTATTTTTTCCTTAATCTGAGCAATCAAGGCTTTGAGAGCTTCCACTCATTTGGCTAGATCCATCATAAAGTGCTCAGTATTATTTCCTAATGTTGTTACGTCCTGAATCCACTCCGCTGATAGGCCATGCCAATCCAAAAGTTCTCCTATTACCTGAGGTAACTCTAGATTTAACTGTGGCACCAAAGTGTAATTGATGGCGGACATCCTCAACATGATGGTCCATCCATACCAGCGCCCCTTGTAACTCCAAAAATGAGTTATTGAGGTAGTCAAGCAGGAGGCAAGTATTGTTTTGCTGTGCTTGAGTGAATTGTAATAAATCTCCAATCTCTACATTGTGGCGGGCCAGCACATTAAGTAGCTGGCGAACAGATGGTTGTATATAAGTGACTAGATACTCTTCGATTCCATGGGCACCAAGGCAGCGAGCTAACCCTGTTGTAGTTGCATCCAGATAGGACATGTACAGGGCGTAGCGATTTTCTTGGTCTTGTTGGTTATAAAACAGACTCAAGGCATACTCCCCCACCTCATCTTCATATATAGTCGATACCCGTGTAACAATCACTCCATATATCCCATAGCTGCTGAGGAGTCACATTTGTGGAGCATCCTTGTTGATCGGCAGTCAGCTCAGGTCAGTTTTCTAATTACAGATTGGTCATAACTTCATCATCCCCCGGTTCAGTTACAGTAAATAATACCAGTTTGTAGCTAGGTGCCTCCCGTGCTTCTTCAGTATAACGTGCATTTAATTTGATTAAATTTTGTTCAAACAAATGAGGGCTCATCATCATATCCTAGCATCGAAAAACTACAGTTGACCAGAGGCCCCCTGTAGTGAGAACCACTTTTAATTCTTGGCATATAGGCTTGATTCTGCCAAGTTGGTTTGCACAGGGTATTAGCCACTGAGCAACCAAATCGGATGATATGAAGATCTTTGACCTTAATAAAACTCAATATACTATATATGGTGCAATCGCCCCATATTTTGACCTTAGTTATTTTATACTAATCGCAGACCTATCTATGACCACATAATCTTGGGAAAAGACCTCCCCTTCAATCCTCCATGTGACTCTTTATATCTTGGTTCCCCAAGCCAGATGCATCCTCAGCTTGGTAGTCTTCTACTCGTCTTCCCTTTTCTAGAAGCTCTCATTTATATCGAATCTTGGCGTAATTCTCCTCAATTTACCAAATGGTCAACATTTAAATTGATTATTATTTGTATACCTTTCCCATAAATCTTGAAACTTATCTCAATTCCCCCTCTGATCTGCTGATATGGGTAGCACATTGTCCAGTCATATCAACTTCCTGACATTTATCCATAAAGCCAGGCTTGGAAGTGTTCCAGTAGGTGAACGTAATATCTACTGATTATCCCACGGATGGTTGGTATGGTACCCTTAAATTCATCCAAAGCAATGGTGTGGATTGTCTACATTGTGATGGTTAATATTAGGGAGCGGAGGGTAGGTGGTATTGGGAATTTGAGCTGGACCATAAGGAGGCTCCTTGAGATAAAAATTTCCTTTTTTGGATCCTAAGCAGGCGGGCAACTTCCCGCCATATGGCTCTTGATGTGGGGCATGCTTCAAGGCGGTGATGTAGGGTGCCATCCCCTCACACACACTGTGCACTCCGCATGGAGAGAGTTATAGCGATCTGCAGTTCTGTAGGTTCTTCTAAGGCAGCACCAGTTGTTAGCTCTTACCCTTGGTTGGAGGAGCGGATGGTGTGTCAGCCTCTATATTGTTTTATGCTGTGTAAGGTTGTATGAGATGTCTAGTGCATCCAGATAGTCTATTCTTGCTATGTCTTAGGCCACATCTTGTGTGTCCCTCTGGAGGTTGTCCTCTGGGTTACTTAGCGTAAAGTGGGCTCTGGGACTGCCCCTTCCCTGACTATTGCCTGTGATAGTGACGGTCTACCCATGTGTCAAATGGTGCAGAGGAGGTGTTTGAAGTGTGAGGGAGTTCCATGAGGGCCCACTGCGGTGGGGTGGTTTGCGAGTTATGTGAGCAGCCTGGAAGAATTGTGTGGGTTTGATAGTTTTAGCGCCTGTGCAAAGTTGGCCCTCGCTGCTCTGGATCAGTGTTGTTGCGGGAGGTCTGGGACAAGGACTTCCTTTATCCAGGTGCCCAGTATACATTTGGCATGAACCTCAAAGTCCATAAGGCCCATGCCTCCACTGGAGCGTGGGCCAAAGAGTGTTTCCATCCATATAGGCCAGGTCCCAGGCCACAGCCGTCCCTGGATAAGTGCGCGGATTGAGGACATGAAAGTTGGTGAGAAGGATATTGCATGTGAGGGAAACCACAGCATTGGGAGGATGAGAGAGTTGACAACTGTTACTCGCCCCTGTTAGTCCTGGGGATCATCCTTTAAGGGAGGCTTTGTGGTTGGTCATCCGCTGTAGCAGGTTGTTCTCCATTGTCTCAATGGCGTACCCTCCTGTCTCCAGCCAAACTCCAAGGTGGCAGACAGGATTGGATGAAGAAGATGATGCGAAGGGGAGGATGAGGGGGTTGTTCCTTTGTGGGGGACTATGAGGTTTGGGCGTTGTAGCCCAGTTGTTGGTGTACTTGCCTAAGAGAATTATTTCCATTTTACTTTTTTTGAGCGATGCGTTGATCACAGTATGATTTCTTTAGTGTGCGTGCCAGTTGGCGGGCATCATTGTTGTTAGCTATACCTGTCATGCATTCATCCGCAAGAGCCGTATCTTAACTGGTGACTGACCTTGTGCAGTTATGCCCATAAGGAGTGAGTTAGCAACGCAAAGAAGTAGATCAAAGCTTAAGTTGTACAGCAGCAGGATGAGGGAGTCCCCTTGTTTGAGCCCTCTGCGTGGTGTGATCTTGTTGGTTAGAAAGCCAGGGCTGCATACATCCATGGATGCAGATTCTGTAAGGAGTTTTACTCAGTTTATGAATCTGGGTGGTATTTCGAAAGTTCTCAGGCATTCCTTTAGGTATGGCCAGCTACCGCAGTCATATGCCTTCTCCTGGTCTAGGAATACCAGGGCTTCAGATGATTTGGATTAACATATGTCGGCGATGGAGTGTATATTTGTCCATATTAACGCCCTGGTATGAACCAAAACTGATTGGGTGACAAGATATTGGAGGCTATTGTGCCTAATATTGATGCAAAAATTTTTGTAAGTAGCTTTGTATCTGTGTTAGAGAGTGAAATTGGGCACCAGTTGGCCAGGTCCAACTTGTCACCCTTTTTGTATAGAGTTACGACATAGGAGTCCTAGCCGCCAGGTAGGAGACGTGTCTCCAGCAGGCATTGGTTCATGGATGGTAAGAGGAGGGGGGCGATTTTCTTGAAATTATATCCTATAAAATTCATAGGATAACCCATCAGACCCTGGGCATTTCCTATGAGGTGCACCGCAGACTGTGTCCCAGAGTTCCTTCTTTGTTATTATGCTTAGGAGTTTCTAGTCTGGCGGTGTGCTTTGTATTTTGACGGTGTGTATAAATTTTTTGATTTTTTGGGGGTCCGTTGGGGTGCCATGATATAATTTGGTGTATTAGCAGTGCACTTCAGATTTGACCTCCATTTGGTCAGTTGCCACAATGCCATCAATTTTGCGGACCTGTGTGCATGCAGGCTGGTTGCTGCGGGAGTGGAATTGGTGGAAGAGGTATATCAAGCAGATTTTGCCTTCTTTTAAGAACTTAACTTTTCTTTATACCTTGATTCTGTGATGATGTTTGAAAATGAGAGCGTTTAGGTGGGCCGATAATCGTCCATTTGTTTCCCCAGTTGGGGCTGTAGACAGACTCTGGGGCATTGAACACGATGTGGTCCAGCTCCACCAAGGTGCACCTTATTGTGGCTGTTCTACGGTGTACTTATGTGAGGTGATGTGGCAAGGTTTATTTATTAGTTCAGTTTTGAATTTTGCCCAGGTTCGATGGGATCTGATACTAAGAGGTTGTAAATTCTGGATTTGTTGCCTCATGTTTAACCCAGTCAGTTATTTTGGGAAATTTTATGTTTTCTGGGTGTAGCTTCCTCCAGGTCGACGCCTGTGTGGAAGTTTGGGTTGTGAGAGCTGCGCCAAGACGAGTTGGTGGTCAAAGAAAGTATTTTTTTGTTGAAAATTTGGATATGTTCCAGTGGTGGGTTTTTTGTGCAAGAATGTAGTCAATGTGGTTCATTGAGATGAGCATTCCCTCGCATATGTTGGGGTGGGTTACGTTGGGAAGGAGTGGTGACCTGGGGGGAGGGTATCATGTAAGCCTAGGGATTCCTTAATTGCACAGAACTCTTTGTGCCCCATTGGGTATCCCCTGCTACTGGGCCATCAGTCCGTGTTGGAGTTATCCCCACAGTTGAATTCACCCAGTAGAATGGTATGAGGTGGGAGGGCGAGTGTTTAGATGGTTTTGAGGAATTTTTTCCTCTCAGCTGCAGTGCATGGTGCATAGATGCTTGCTATCAAAATAGGTCCTCTTGGTTTATGACGGTTGCAACTAAGATTCAGCCATGCAGATAGAAAGAGTTTGTAATTTTAGTTTTTTTTTAATTCTGATGAACACCCCGCAGTGTGTCATCCATAATGATAGGGATGGTAAGACCTTGGCTGACCAGGATCCTTCTTCCCCCTGTAGACAGTAGATTTCTTGGATGCCAATATATCTACAGGGGGCTTTTGCAGGAAGTCCAGCTTTTTGTCTTGGGACGTATGATCTTGGCTCCCAAGATATTTAGCGTCCCTATTGTCACTGAGGTGCCCACAGCGCCTCAGGAGCGATTGGAAGGGCCGCCCAGCCCACACCCAACGCCCTTGTTACTGTTTCTTCTTCGTGTCATAGGGCCAGTATATTCTGTGGCATCATCCTATCCTGTACCTTGTGTCAATTTCTCGCGGAAATTGCGGTTTTTCAAATTTGTGGCATATTTTCCACTTGTGACCCTTGGTGAAATGGTGCGGTGCGCTGAATTGTTTCTGTGGTTTTAAGGTGCAAATTTGGAGAATTGGGTCTCGCTTTTCCGCCTATGGTGGAGCCAAATTGTCCTACTAATTTTGCTTGGTTGATGTCATTTAGTAATTTAGTTGCATTGTTGAGAAAATTTTCATTTTGGGAATATTGCTCTGATTGGGTGACTCATATAATTTTCTCCATGTCCTCCTCAGCTTGGGCAGCCTGTTCTGATTTGTTGTCTTGGCTTATTTCCTCAATGTCTTCCTGAATTTTGCCAATATTGATGGCGGAGCCGCAAGTGATGCTGCCTTGGCAGCTTCCCATTTGTTGGCCTTCTGCCACATATTGCGTGCTTTTGGTAATACTGGGTTTATAATGAGGTAGTTCCCATCCTACTCATTGGAAGGCGTGGTTGTCATCTATCATTTTGCCAAATTCTGAATAATTTTTTCGTCCATGGTGTCATCGCAGAATTCTAAGGCCATGATGCCCTCTTTCACTGGGCATGCATGTTCCTTGTGCAGCAATGTGGTGCAGTGGTTGCAGATTGGCAGTGCATGTTATGGTGTAACGCAG
Organism: Massospora cicadina; assembly: GCA_022478985.1. Taxonomy (NCBI): domain Eukaryota; kingdom Fungi; phylum Entomophthoromycota; class Entomophthoromycetes; order Entomophthorales; family Entomophthoraceae; genus Massospora; species Massospora cicadina. Next base: position 14,943 of record JAKSZP010002958.1, read on the forward strand.
AATGGTTCTGACACCTTCCCATCTGGGGGGTAAAAATGTGCTACATGAGGGGTTTTTGTAAAATACTTGGCCACCTGGGGGTTGAGTGGGTTACGGTGATTGCCTTTCCTGTGCATAAGTTCAGCATCAATTGGAATCTTTGTAATTATAACTGTTTAATATCTCTGTAGTGTTTCAGTCCAGCATGGATCTCCTCAAAATTTGCTTATGGGGGAGGTTGGTAGGGAGCGAGTCAAAAGAGGTGAACAAAGTGTTTGCTTTGTTCCATCTGGTGCACACGGTGCGCACAACTTGTTTGCCCTTGGGGAGGGCAGCTTTGACGCATACTTGTGCGGCGGTGTCTGCATCTTCTTCAGTCTTGAAGCCTAAATCAACTCAGCCATGTGTGACCATTTCCATGTTCACATACACCAAATATGGGAAGAGGGAGGCCTGTTACTCGCACACTTTCTTCCACAGAGTCGGTGACTCAACTCCTAGGTAGAGTCAGAACCTGTGCTCTACCTTCAAAAGGGGTCGGTTGTACTGGATTTCCATATACTGGTTGTGTTTCATGGTAAACTCCACGAACTTGGGAGGTGGCTCAGTTTGTGGTTTCTTGGAAGCATTGGTTCCCAGTACCCTCCAGGGCGTTTCTTGCCGTTTAATGCACTGTTTTTCCCATTAACTGTTACAGCTTTCGCCCAGTTTAAATGGTTTTTGTTGAATACGCCCATCTTTTCTGTGTGATTATCAAAAATTGTTGTCCGAATTGAATCATAGTAACTAATGTTATCTCTACAGGAAAGAAAACCTGGGATCCTGACATTAAGCATAAAGAGTTGTCTATAAGTGGCAGGGGGTAGCTATCTTTGTGAGTGATAGAGTTGAGGCGAGATATTCCATAAAAACCCAATGACCACCATCCTTTTTCCAAATTAATAAGAGTGAGGAAGCCCATGGACTTTTGAAAGCCACTAGTAACCTGGCCTCCAACAGTTGCTGTAACTCTAAGGCCACTTGAGCTTCCTCGACTTTGGATTTTTGATATGGTCAGGATTTATATGGGGGTGATTCTCCGTTTCAATTTGATGTATTACCCCAGACATTTTCTCATAGTCACTTGATCCTGAGGAAAAAATATTGTCATACTTCTTGAGGAGGTGTTTAACATCTTGGCTTTTGTTTGTGGTAAGAGTATCACCAATTCTACTATCAATTATAGCTATGGTGGGTGGGGGATTGAATCCTAAATTCTGTAATGAGCCAAAGCAACTCATATCGGCAATATTCCTGATGGGACATAGTTTTACATAAGCGATAGGGGCATGCCAAGGGACTTGGAAAGTTTTAGTGGATAAATTACCTAATGAACTGAGATAGATTTTCCATAGGCTGGTTCCAAAATGACCAAGCAGGTCAATACTTCCTTGATAGAAGGGTTGGGGTGTCCACTAAGCTCCAATAATTGATCAGGAGGGGTAAGAATCTGAATCCCCATATCCACAATAACTTGTGAGCCTGAGGGTATTGTTTAGAATGAGGGGAATACAGAGGGATCCCCTCTTCGGCTTCCACAGCTTCTGGGGGTAACTTAGTTTTTCCCTAAAACTTGGTACTCGATTTTGCAGATGGAGGATGGGTATTCAATGAAACACGTTCATTTTTTAGTTGCTCCTTTACTTTTGATTGGGAGTTTAAATCTTAACTAAATCTGATACCCTAATAGGGATAGGTATTTTTCCTTGTAGTTGATTATGCAGTTAAACTACCGCAATAATTGGACCTCAATAAGCAGCTCATAGTTATCTTTTTCTAGCACAACGGTGGGTGCAGTAATTAATAACTTCCCAAATTGAAGGGGTAAAGCAGAATAGGCTCCTATCGCCTTGGTAGACTGACTACCAGCCATCCCATATTTGGCTTCATGAATTAAATTGGGAGCTATTTTTATCTTTTGGATAATTCAGGAGAAATTAAATGTTAACTGGAGAAAAAGCGTCAATTATTGCCAGGACTTTAGCCTCATGTACTATTACTTCGACCTAAAACACTGAAAATCTGAATTGGGGGTTAATAGCTAATAGACTGTCCTTGGGGATTTGTAGTGAAGCAAGCGGAGGACTCTACTGTGGCCAAGCTCAGGGTTTTTAAATACATATAAAAATTTATTTGACAATGCTTTGCTTTCTATAGAAGAGCTGACCACCAAAATTTGTTTGGGTAACTGACCAACATAAAAGGTAGAAAGCTGGAGGTTTTTATCCCCTTGAATAGACAGAGAGACTAAAACTTCTTACAGGGCAGCTAACACAAAACAAGGAGAATCACTGGAGATACAGCTAGAACTAGAACAAGGGTCTTGAGTCACTTTTTTTCCGTCAGCATAGGGAGCCTTTTGCCCTATATTGACTGATCTTTTGCCGACTTATGTTGAAAGATGCAGGAGTCAGTCATAGTGTGGTTGTTTCTTCTGCAATGAGTGCAGTATAATTCAGGTGTAGGCAAATCAGGGGGTGTAACAGCCAATACTTGGGGTCAGGGCTTATTGGTGTTAAAATGAGACGGCACAACAGGTTTATGTAGTTCAGCTGGGATTTCCAATATAGCCTCTTTAATGTAGAGGAGGGACTTTAAGTTAGACTTCACCGCTTTAAGATAAAGTAGAATATTAGGCATAAGTTTAAATGCCGAATGCACAGCGGTAATAGCATCATCTAGCTTCAGATTATTCACTGCAACCAAAGTTTGAGCCTTGAGGTAGAAATGATAGCAAAGTTGCTGATAGTTTCCTCTCAATTAAGGCTGATACTCATAAAGGTCTGTTTTTGGTTAGTTAAGGTCAAGTCGCTCCCAAATTCCCAAAGAAAAACAGTCTTGGCATCCTTCCAAGTATGGCATTGCATCATGTGGGGGCCATAGTGTCTTGGTCCATATGGCTAAGACATTTAGTCAAATTTTTGAGTCGTTGATGGTCAGTTGCTTACTCCATAGAGCTTTCATTGTAATATGAGAAAGAGAAAAATGCTTCCCTCTCCAGGGACATTTTTTTTGAACAAAGGTTCAAATGTACCACTTGGGGGAGTTGGATGATGAGCAACATGAACTGATATGGGACAGCGCTTTCTCCTAATGATGAGGCGGTATCCCAGGAATACACTTGAGGTTGGAGTGCATATACTGTTTCCGCAGATCACTAAGATCGTTAACTATAGATCTCATTTGTGAGCAGCACTGAGAGCCATTTTTGTGGCGACAAATTGGTTTAATTGTTGTACTTCAATTTTTTGAGAAGTATTAACTGCTTGGAGGTCAAGTTGATGTTGTTCAGTAGTGAGCACTCATTGCTAAAATACCCATACCAAAGCAAGTAGGGTGGCCAAGGTCCCAAGGCACCTATGATGAGCAGGTAAGGAAACTATAAGAGAGAGGGGAACTCCATATTGAATAAGTTAGGCTCCTTGGGTGACATGTCCTAATTGGACATTGAGATTTTTTATTAATTGGATTAATGCCTTGAAGCGTTTGTCAGGGATTCCAGGGTTACCACTGGGCCCTGGAGGACCTCTGGGCCCAGGGGGTCCCCTTCCTCCATCTTGTACATCACAGTCAGGGGGTCCTCTTTCACCATCCTGTCTATCATGACCAGGGGGTCCTGGCTCACCTTCATGGCCATCATAACCGGGAGGTCCACGCTCGCCAAGACCTCCTTGAAACCCATAGTTATAGAAACTATTCTGGCCTTCTCTTAATTCGTAGATAATTTCCTCCAAGGTTTGGAGGCGTTCATTAACCAAAGGAATAAAGTTATCAAACTCAGAGCCTACTTTGTGGGTATGATCTACAACTTGAATATGGATAATAACCTCTAGTTGAATAAAATGAGTTGTTAGTTCCGTTCAAATGAAACTCATAACTCCTTGACCCGGATGGGTAAGCACATCTTGTATTTCATTAATAAACTTCCGATTTTCCACAATAGTGGCTTGGTTTTCATTGCCAAGCTGGGAGACAGATTTATAGAGTTGGATGAGCTGCGAGTGTTTGGTTTCTGATAACTGCAAATTGCGGAGTAATTCATGATGATGAAACCCCGCTACCTAAAGTAAATGGTATAAAGTGGGATGGGAAAAATGATGCAGGTAGCGTTCCATATGTCCAGCTCCAACTTGTTCTATATCCAGTGAAAAACTTTGGACTAAGATCATCATAGATGCTGGTACAGCAAGAGCTCTTCTTCTACTAGCTCAGCCCCTCAGGGACAAAAGTCCCAGATAAGAGGAGCTGAAGGTCTTCCACAAAATCGGACAGATGTAAGCTATATTGGCCAACGGATGGAACATGGTGGGTTACTTCCATAGAAGAGGGAAAAGAATATCGTGGTTGGTTGCAGTATACCCAACATTTATGTTAATTGACTAGTCACTGAGATGTGTGGCTTCAAGAACTGAGGAGTTTTCCAAAACAGAATTGTTATTGTCCATGTTTACTTTTACTGTTTATATATTTCACTGTGAACTTGTGTTGCAACCTGGCAGGGAGCATCAGTTTTGTTGGGATCATGGGTTAGTTCCAGGGATCCTTTTAATTGTTTGTGAGCTGGATGACTTAAAGTTTGAGGGTGTTGGTTTTTCCTGGGTTGCTTCTCTTGGTTGAGAAGTCTTATTTTTAATCCATATAAAAAATCTGGTATGTAAATTTAAAATAAGTACAATTTTTATTTAAAATTGTGAAAAGGGTATATAAAGTGTAAAGTTCATTATTTGATACTTGCTTTTTAAGGGTAATTGAGGGGTTTGATTAAGGACTATCTAAGCCATCCAAGCCTAGACCTTTAGGAAAACCAATTGGGGATTCAATACAAGCCCCAATTAATTCAGTTGATCAGATAGAGCTCGCCTCATAGCTCAGGTTTAAACTTGATGTTGGGTGACACCAAGGTAGCAGGATTCTGGCATGTTGGTCATGGTTGATCGACAATTTTGGTCATAGTCAACTTTTATTGTGGATGATGCCTAACAGTAGTTTGGGCTTGTAGTTAAATCAGGAATGATCACCAACCTCAATAGCTAGTATTTTTGTTGGGGATTACCCCAACAGAATTGTGGGTCTTGTGGTTGGTTTGAGACCAATTCCCATCTTTCAACATATCTAAATCCGTCATTTGGGTGGGAATTCTGACAGTAAGTTCCCCCACCAAGGTTCATTTTTTAAGAGTTTTCTTATGATGTACAGGCTCCCTGTGGTGAGCACCACTCGTTGAATTTTAGGTAGGTATAAGCTCTCTGGGGCACTAAATCCTAAACTCCAACAAATAAAAGATTAAAACATTAAAATCAATAAATTTAAATAGAAACTAAAAACTAAAAAGTTGTAAGGTTTTATATTTTGATTAGTGCCGTGAGGATAAGAAAAATGAGACCTCATAAAATCCTGGCTTAGTAATTAAACTCACTTTGGGCTCAAGGGCGTACACATTGAATCATTAGTTTAAGCCAAATAAGGAAATATAGTCATCTGACATATTAAAGCTCTCAAATCTCACCTCACATTATTAGAAGAGCTGATGGAGGGTTGAGAGTGGGTAGGATAATCCCGTGAGGTAATTGTTTAATAAATTTGAGCCAATCACCATGTGAGAAAATATCTGAACCTTTCAAAACCCTTCCAACCCTATAAAAGGGCCTGGTATCTACGGTGTGGCTTTAATGAGATTAGTGGTAAGGCGGGGAGGGACCTTGGAAGAGCTCCCTTTATCCCGTTGATGAGTCAAAATATTCTGGCTACCTAAATTAAAGCATTTTGCTGACTTTTAGTTTTATTTATGAGATTATTGCCCATTTTGTAAATTCCACTGCAAATTGACCTGGGTCTTTTGGCCAATTTTACAATCATCTTCATCCAAAACGCTCTTATCATAATATTGACCTTGAAAATTGTCTGACAGGGATACCAGTTTCTAATAATTGTATTATTAAGCTTCTGGTAGTTTACACATGGCCGTAGTCCACAATCCTTATTACTACAAACAAGAAAAGGTGTTGAACAGGGAGAGCGTGACACTCATGGAAAACCATTTCAAGCATTTTTTCCAGGTATTCTCTCAGGGCAAAGTGTTCCCTCTAATTGCAAATGTAAATAGATCCATGGTTGGGCTGCTTCACTTCTAGTAAATCAATTGTGTGTCAAAATTATTAATGAGCTGGTAGTTTCTTGGCCTCCTCTTCTTCAATCAGAGAAGCACATTTTGAGATATACTCAAGGATAGTACCTTTGCAAGGCTCTAATGGTCCACCCTGAGAAACTGTTGTAGATATGTCCTGCTCTTTATACCCTTCTAACGCACACTCAATGAGCTTATCCTTCAGCTTAATTAGATAGAGTTCCTTCCATATTTGTGCTGGAGTTCAACCTGTGTCACTAAGTATACCCAAGAATTACAGGATGTGGTGAAGTACGTAGGACCCAAAAATCAACTTGCATTTCACTCACCCCAATCTTCAAGTCAATATTACGTGAGCATCAGACAGCTAGAGACTTTTCATCATTTCCCAAGTTTACTTACATCAAGGGTTTCTTTGCATTCAAGCCCAAAATTTTCACTGCATGCTCTTAGATGAAGTTCCATAAGTCCCCACTTTCCAGCAAAGCCATAGTTTTCAAGTTATTCTTTTCAAAGTTAAAATTCAAACTTGATACTAAATAGGAAAGCTTATAATTTTTTAATGAGGAAACGAGGGTCTGAGGTTTTCCCTCACGAGAACTTCTGAGCCAAGCATTCTCCCGTTCTGCCAATACCCAATATAAATCTCTGTGACATCAATAACTTTTTTAAGACTAGCGTGATAAGGTGGTGCTTGATCAAATCTTCTAAATGACCTTCTAAACCTTGTCTGAAGTAAAGCGTTCCCATTTCCTCATCTAATTATGTCTTCTTAAAATTATCCAATAACTTATGAGAATATTCCTCAATGTTTTAACCTTCCCGTTGAAGGTTCTTCAAGACAATCCATGCCTGTAATCTGGTACCAGTGTTGGTTGCTGCAGCTAGCAACTGGTTTATAAACACTTCATAATCTTAACACAAATTCTCATTCTCTTCTAGGGACCTTATAAACCAAATCAGAGCATCACCAGTGAGGTGTGAACTCACTGTTATAACTTTCCGTGTCTCTTATGCTTAGGTATCAGGATATGCTTTGAAATATGCCCCCAAAAACGTAAGACCTTTTTCATTTCATATAAAGTTACTCTTCTAGGCAAGGGAACTGTAGTTTAAGTCATAGGTATGTAGTTGGCACCACTCACTGTCTGCATCTGACTGGGTCCTACTGCTTCTTTATAAGTTTTTTCATATTGCTTTACTGGGGAAAACATCCACACATTAATAGATAACTTTATTAATAGTTAAAATATCAAAGCTCTTATAATAAAAACGCGGTAGGATATTCATTATGATTTGGCATTCAAATTGTCAGGGATGGTATTCTAATAACTTGGTTGGGAATAGCTAACCATGAGCTAGCATAAATAAGGGTTTTGATTCAGTATGACAAGGATGCTAGAGGTCTACAGGCATATGATATTGCGGGTATGTTAATTGGAGTTTCATGAAGATATTATTTTAAGAAAGTATGGGTGGAAGAGGTTTTCTTGTTAATCAGAGTGGTAGATAAGGATTCATGACACTTTAGTAAATAACTTTCATACTTTGTTCACCATATAAAAATATTTTTATTGACTGTAAAGATTGACCATATGAATGTCTTAGTTATATATTTCATCCAGCTTCCTAGACTCACCTCAGCTTAATTATTTTTGGACGTAGCACTATTCTTCTTCTGAGCTTTTGAAATTGCGCTTTGCATATGATTTTAAAAAGGTATCAGAAATCATCTTAGTTTTATTGAGAATACGTTTTTTTGCAATTAATTTACTAAATATCATCGCAAATTAAGGTAAGCTTAGTGATTTTTTAAACTAATCTTATTGCAATTATGGTTTGGTATGCAATCAATCAAATAAATTTCAACAAATAACCTTTGATCTGATGGATAATGCTTGTAATCTCAGAAAACTCACTCATATCAAAATTTACTTTGACAGGAGTTATAAAGGAGATCAGGAACTGTCATGCATCTGAACACCTGTGGTATGACTTAATTGGGTAGGCTGAAAAGAGAGTAATAGGTTGGGGAGTATCATTGGCAGTTTTGCATCACATCATCAAGTTTGATAGCTTATGTTATGGATCAAGGAGTAATAAAAACTTGATGGTATCAACCTTGGAGGAATTAATTTTGGACTTTTGAGCCATTGACAAGTTTTAAAGAACCCATTTCATATAAGAATAGATTTACAAACATTGGTGGCAGTTTGAATGATCTGGTAGTTCAATTCACAATCCATATGCATACTAATAACCCAATATGGCTTATCAGGCTTGTTGGGGCTCACTAGAGGCCTTGGGCAAGTTTATTTTTTTAGCACTAGTGGAGCCCAATTGGGCAAGTTTATTTAACTAACTGAGGCAAGCCGATCAGGGATAAACAATACTGATGCTTAAAAGAGCTAAAATCCCACAATAAAATAAAATAAAGCCAAAATGAGACGGATGGATCCGCTCAAACTGACACAAAATTCAAAAAAACACCTAACTAAGTCAAAAGCAGAAACCGCTATCCATCCATGGTGGTGGGTAAAGGGGTATTGGGAGGCGCTTCTTCCTCATCTGTTGTGGATATGTAGTGGCACAAAGCGGATAGCAATGGTGTGGGAGCATCATGTAAATGGGGGTCAAGATAACAAATGGGTGCTTGCAACTCAATATGTGCGATGAGGAGGTTAGAATATAATCTGCAAGTGCTTTTACGCCTAAAGGCCTAGTTTAGGTAAGGTGGTGAAGGTTCCAAGGTTGTTGCGGGTAATGGGGTTTTTTGGGCTAAAATTTTACCCACCACAACTTTTTTAACTGTTAAATTGTCACCTGATAGCATCATAGATAGTCTTTCTGCTGTTTTGGAAGCATGTTAATAGGTAGGATAGGAAGTGGCAGGCCCATAGCCAGTAATGAAATGATTTTCCAATGGCTTTACGGGTTGGACGACATTTGGGGGAGGCAACTGCCTCTTCATCTAGATGGTTGTCACTTTTGAATGGAATGGCATCAGGGTGTGGCGCATAATGGCGCTTTGGGAATTGGGCCGGATAATCAGTATTGGTACATTTCAAATGGAGTTGGCCCAGCCCATTTGGATTCAGTGATAAGCTCACCCAATTCATCAACCACAACCAAATAATCCCATGGATTTTGGTTGAATTTGATTAGGTTGTTTGCATATGGGTTATCTGTTGCGTTTGTCTGGAGGATGGTTTAGAACTTACTTTAGTCCATTATGGCTCCTGATTGATGGGTTTAGAAGAAGAGGTTCGTTGAAGTAATTTTGAGTTTGTTGATTCAGTGGTTGCTGTGGCTACCACTTTGGGAGGAGGGGGGAAGGGTAGTGCCCCATTTAAAAAAATGTTACTGGATCAGATGGGGTCATCATGCATAGGGTCAGGTATGGATGTCATGGCTTATGAGCTGGAGGGGCAGCGCCGTTTTGAATGGTCCAGTTCAAAATGGGTAGGGCAAATGGTGTGCCCTCCATCCACTAGAGCCCAAAAAGGATGGTCTGGGGCAAAGGGGATAATGATGTGAGGGGGATTGAGAGGAATATTTCTGTTGATGCTGGGCGTATAGTCGCGAAAGCATGGGGGTCTGCAAGGCAAGTGACTCCCTTGGAAACAACAAATTGTATCATGAGATCATAACCATATTCTGATAATCCAGCAATAATTTCATTCATTTAAATTTCAGGTTGTAGGTGGGTAGGGAGGCCAATAAACTGAACAACAAGAGTGGTATCAGTGGGCAACCTGGTACGAGTAGTTGGGATAGGGGTGCCCTAGAACATCAGAGGGATGGTAGCTGCTACTGCAGCTCAGCTTCATTTGAGAAGCAAAGATCAAAATACCCCCTAAAGGTGCGGAAGTCAATGAATCCTGCAGGCTGCATAACAGCCTGGGTTAATTTGATAATTGCTTTATCTGAATAGGGGAACAACTTGCATTTTCACTCCAAAGGCCAAATTGCATGTTGCTCCAGGGGAGGCAAAAGGGGAAGTGTGGCACCGCCTGGGTTCAGGCGAGATGTAAGGCTAAGTCCTTAGATGTGACATAGCGTGCTGAAAAGTTTGGAGGGCTAGCTGATCCATCCTGAGCACGTTTCAGCAATGGCCAAAAAATATTAGGAGGTGGCGCACCACTGCTCCACATAGGGCAGCGGGCAGAAATGCACTGACATAGGAAACTTGAATAAGGCAACAATAAGTGGAGCTGTTTTTACTAAATTTCAAACTTTGATTCGACCAAAAGTGAGCTAATTAAGAGAGAGTATCCCAATTGGGCAAGTTTAATATTTTAGGAAAATTGGTAGTAGCCATGCTTTGATTGGGATAAGCCCTAGGGTACTGGAGGCCCCTGTACTGGACCAAATCCCTTAAACCCCCCTCTAATATTTCCACCAAATTAGAAGAGGAAAACTGGCCAGAGAGGGAGGATACTGCAGGGCTAAGGAAGTAACATATTACTCATCTATTACAAGAATAAGGTCATTGAGATGTGAGAGGAGAGCTACAGGAGGTCATGCTACCTTCTTATGTCTATAAAAGACATTGCTCACCATCTAGGAAGAGAGGATAGTGATCTGGACTTACATTAACATAATATTTATAGATTGGATAGATTCTGCCTACTGGGACATGTGCAGTGTATAAATACTTGTGTATCCCAATAATTTTAATGGAAAGGAAGGCTAAAACCTTTTGACGGGAACAGGGAGCATCAGGATGGGATACGTGGAAGGCTTCCACTAATCCTTTACAGCTAACACAATTTTTTCGCTCAATCAGCTATTTTCATATGAAGGATAGCCTTACTAGAACAAACGTAGGGGACTTTTTGAGAAAATTTCCTTAAGGCTAGGATCTCCTCTACCTCTGCTTCACAGGAATTATCTACCGTGGTAAGTTCAGGTGTCATAGGCATGGAGCTCTTGAAAGGAGACAACTGGAACACATGAAATACGTTCTGCTTCTAAGGTGAAGGTGAGCTAATCATAAGGACATTAGTTTCAAGTCCTTAAACTTTGTAAAAACAGAATTTGTATGCTGACTTTCTGAAATGGACTTTAATGTTGAAGTGATGGGTATCTAACATGACAAGGGACCCTTCCTTGAGTTCATAGGAATAAGTGGCGCTTTCGGTCCTCATACTCTTTGCAAACTTTGCTGCATTAAACAGGTGCTATCATATAAGATTTTCATTTCATGTATGAGGTTCAGATGTTTCTCTGCTTCTGGAACTGTGGAAGATAGTGGGTTCCAAGATGGAATGAGGGGTTTTATCTTAAGTTGCTTTGAAAGGAAGATAAGCTAGTAGAGGAATGATGGGATTGTTATACGCAAACTGAATTAAGGGGAAATTTGATGCTCATGTGTCATGTCTGGCTTAGTCATAACAGCAGAGTAATTATTCTATGGTTTGGCTCACCCTCTCAGTTTAAACATCCAATTGGGGTGTGTTGGGATTTATGCCCATATTCCCAGCTGACTAGATTATCAGGGGCCGCTAGGGGATAATTCCCTTAGCAAAGTGAATTGAATATTGTTTGACCTTGATTTCAGGTTAACAATTTTTGGGGTATTTTAGGTAATTTGCCCGGTTAAGATCTGTTGAGGATCAATCCAGGTGAATGCTTAAGATCTCATCAGGCAGAGTTGCCAACGAAATAGGGGCATCAATAGTGATAAACTATCAGTTGTAACAATTGGGACTGGTCAGGTTTCATCGCCAACCAGTTGGGAATTTAAAGATCAAGTTGCAAGGTGAGTGATGCCGCCTGCAACTAGTAAATTATAAGTTGGTTAATGACCTGTCTTATTGGGTAACAAGTCCCATTACCTAAGCAGGTCGCTTACCAACTATGGTTGGTTCGCTGGGATTAAGAGGAATATGTTAGGGACACATTTTCTGACTCTTCCATTTTAGGTCTCGAGGATGTCTGATGATGGAATACTAGCTATGATGGGAAAGACCATCTCTGATGAGATGACTGTCAGGTTTCAAGATAAAGAATGAATTGAATTTTCTTCTTTTGAACCAGGCCATGCCAAATCAGTTGTCAAACCTACCCGAGCTAAATCTATTTCAGGATCCTCCTCCCCTATTCATGAGTCACTTGGGACTGCGTTTTCACCCATTCAGTCAGGTGGGCAACGCTATCCATTGAGGACACCTATGAGGAGGTCATTCTGGAAGATCATTAAAGATCCTGAATGGATGAGGCCCCAACGATCCCAAAGGCACCAAGTCCTAATCCACCTATAAATATTGAAGCCTTTTAGCTTAATAAAGTATTCCGTATTCTAGCCCATTTTTCCCGTTTCTCTCAGTGTTTTTTTAAATTTTCCAGCTTTGAGCCACCACGAACCCTAGCGCTAGTCTTAAGACTGTAGCGCCAAAAGAAGTGGTGCTCACTACAGGGGGCTCTGCGCTGTCTAAGTAAAAATGTCTATCTCAAAAATGGAAAATACTAGCAGCCCTGATGACCAAATGACTAGTCAGTTGAGAAGCGTTACTTGATGAGTTAGTACCACGCTATATGCAACGCCGCCTTCGCAGCCAGAGAGGCTAGAATCTTGGGCCACTTTTCAACTCTCGCTGCCCTCCCTTTATGGGAGCCAATACCAACTACAGTATGAAAACCTCAATGATGTCGTCCAACAATTAATAAATGGCATCTACTCTGTGGGCGGCTGCTCCAGCCGCTCACATGCCTCCTCCATACCTTCCACAATGCGGGACCTCTACGCCTCAGCCATATTGCCAGCTGGGGAGCTTGCCCTGGGGTCTGACCGCTACCTTCATAACTTTGTCTACCCCGCAATCCATCACCTCTTTTTAGCTGATCAGATTACACCACCAGGAGGTCTCCCGGCAACTAGGACTCACCCAAAATATACATTCCTACATCGACAACTTCTAGGACGCCGCCTCTTCCTTTGTGCATGACAACTGCGAAGCTATTATTGATAAGAAATGATTAATCAATGATATCCGCGATCAAATTGTAGTGTTGGACAGCGGAATCTCTGGCTACCTTGAGGAGCAATTTCGTCAAAAAGCTCAGCTGTTTGGGGCAACATAGACCCAGCGTCTCCTCCAAGTCAAAGAATTGGCATGATCCCTACAACAGCACTATCACGAGCTGGCCTCTCATGACTACCCCTCCATGAGTGCTGGGCCAGAAGGTCCTAGGGGCCTGAAGGCCCCAAAGGGCGTCAAGGGCCAGCTGGACCCAAAGGACCCTGCAGACCTCCAGGGACCCCAGGCCCTTCAACATCAAGCGAACCTGAAGCTCTCCGGCAAAGGGATGTAATGACCGCCCTGGCTGCCATTATGGGATCATATTTAAAAGGTGGCACTGGGATGCAAGCTCCGATCAGATGGTGTCCCCCTCAACCCCAGGGTCTCTATCGTGGCATTGTCAGATGAGATGGATAACCTCAGTGCTTTCAATAACCTTACTGACGCTCATATCTCCTAGCTTGAACAAACTTGTCAAGGGTTCAAAACCTGGTCGACCACCCTCAATAGCCAGCTCCATCTACAGAACACTGAGATTCAATCCCTAAAGGAGCAGGTTGCTAATAAGGCCTCCGCTTCCACCCTCAGTTAGAAATGGGACTACATCTAAGAGGATCTAGAAGGCTTGTGTCAGTGGCTGGATCGGCGGGCTCCTCAGGAGTATGTGGAAACAGAGATTTAAGAGCTGGTACCCATCCCAGGAGTTAACACCATTTCCACTCCCATAGTAGCTAACTTTAAACCTAGTTTCAAGGAAAGGTTCACTCCCAGAAGAGAAAGTATTGCCTCCTTTTTGTACGCCTATGAGAGTTTCATGGAGGAGGCCACCGATTGATAGAAGGAGAATTATATCTACTCCTGTCTAGATAGCACCGCCTGGAATATCATGACCCCTATTTGAAGGAGTGTAACATCTGGGAACAGGTCCATACAGCCTTGATCCAAGAGTTTGGAAGCAATCAAACTCTTGCCAATCAAAAGCAAGCGTTTTTGGGCATTTGACTGAATAAATGAGAAAGCCCTATGGATTTTGCCAACTGGTTCTACGCCCAGGCACAACCTTTGGTCACTACAAATCATATCACCCTGGATGATGCTATTACCGTTGTCATTTCTGCCTTATGATCCTATCCTGAGGTCCAAATGCATATGATTGTGCAGAATAATGGGCTCACCTGTATTTGGGAGATCAAGGAGGCCCTCAACAAGATCCCTGCCTCGACCCTACACTTTAAGGCTACTTCTACTGGTCCCTCTAACCGCCCTAGGGTCCACATAGTCAAAAACCAGAAGATTCCATGTCCTCGATGCATCTATTGTAATGGTTTAGATACAGTGCTAAGACCTGCTGGAAATGTCTTACCGAGGAGGTGGGAAAAGGGTCGTCAGCATGAAGGATGAGGCGCTTTATGCTGACATCCTTACCCAGCCTCAATTATCCTCCATAAACAAGCCTGAAGCCTTTGTACCAGAAGAAGTAGTTTTGGTATCTGATGACAATAAAGATGTTGATACTGATTGCTTTTCTTCTTATAACTCTCCCATGGTACTCACGTTACTGCCCCAATTTGAAAGCTTGGTTACCCAAATCGCCGTCTGGGTCCACAAGATTCCAGTTTTCAACATAGCTGATAGTGGCTCTCCCATAAATGTCATCTCCTCCAAGTTGATGAAACAGGTCAAGATTTCTCCTGACATGCCCCACTACATGAAATATGGCACGGCTGGCCCGCAGTGTACCCAATCTATAGGAGCTTATTCTTCCTTGCCACTGAATTTTGGAAAGCTTGCTGTGAACACCCCCGTGGTTGCGCTAGACAACCCCAGTTATGACCTGCTCCTTGGGACTCAGTTCCTTTATAATTTTCGGTGGTGCTCCATTATGATGGTGGTTTACTCTCCCTTCTAGGACATCGTGTCCCTCTGGTTTTTAAAACTACTCATGACTCTAAGGCGGAGGTCAAAGCCTGATCCTGCCTCCTGGAGACTGAAGGCTAAATCAATTGCTTGAGTATCATATCAGGGGCTCTCAAGTTCGACTACCCCACCTGCTGTTGACAGATTAGAAGGGATGCTGATCTAATTGTCCCAGGCAACTACTGTACCCCCAAAGTCTCAAGTCATCATCAACACCCGGGTCTATGTCAACATTCCTGCAGGTATTTGTTGGAAATCCGAGGCTAAGATAACCCCTCTCCTAAGGAAGTACTGACCTGCCCTGGGACCCTTGATCCAGCGTATGGCGGGTCTATTTCTGTGTTGCTAGCCAAGCTGACTGACAAACCAAAGATTGTAGGTCCAAACAGTCCTGCCACTTATGTCCGCCTATTACTGATAGGGGCTGTTTCCAATGTTTGAAGATTTGGTGACTTGAGGGATTTCCGCTTGAAGTCGCCACCCTCAGTTAATCTTGTCGATGCTAATATTGGGAAGGACCTCTCTGATGAAGAGCTACACAAGGTTCAGGAGCTGTTGGAGGAATACTCGGACCTATTCTCAACTTCAACCTATGATTTTGGAAGAATGGGCGGAGTCCTCCACTACATAGAAACTGGGGACGCTCCCCCTTTTTGATCCTAGCCTTACCAAAAGAGCAAGGTCAAAGAGGCTCAGGTGACGGTGGAACTGAAACAGTTACTCGACGCTTGGCTCTTGGTCCCATCGCTTAGACCTTGGGCCTCACCTCTTCTGCTGGTCCAAAAGAAGGATGGCAAGCACTGGGTGGTGACGGATTATCGTTGACTTAACTCCATCACCAAGAAGGATAGCTATCCCCTTCCACAGATTGACAATTCTCTCCGTCTGCTTGTAGGTTCCCAAAACTTCTTGGCCATGGACCTCGCCAGAGGATATTGGCAGGTTGAGCTTGCCCCCGAGGACCAAGCCAAGTGCGCTCTAATCGCCAATGAGGGGCAATTTGAGCCCTCCTGGATGCCCCAAGCCTCTGTGACGCCCCTGCCACGTTCCAGCGTGCCATGGATGGGATCCTTGAGGACTTAAAGCTCTCATGCATTTTCGTCTACCTGGATGACATTACCAATTTTTGCAAACCTATAATGGACATGTAGAGCATCTCAGGGAAGTCTTCAAAAATCTCAGGGAGGCCTCCATCAAGCTCAAGCTCTCGAAGTGCTCTTTCTTTTATCCTGAGCTGGAGTTTCTAGGATACCAGGTCTCTAAAATGTGCCATCCAATCTATACCCAACAAAGTCAATGCCATATAAAGGATGTCACGCCCCCAAAGCTTATGATTTATTCAAGTCTTTCTTGGCATGGCTAGCTATTACCGTCAGTTTATCCCAATGTTTGATGAACTAGCTGAGCTGCTGTTATATCTCCTGCAAAAGAATGTACCGTTTGAGTGGCGGCCTGAGCAGGAACAGGCTTTTAACGCTTTACATATGGCCTTATGTAATAAACCTGTTCTAGTTCATCCTCACTTTGAACAATCCTTCTTGTTGTTCATGGATGCGAGCAACGTCGCCATCGGGGCTATCCTGGCTCAACATGACGAGAACCAGGTCAATCACCCCGTAGCTTGTTTCACTAAGATGTTAAGTAAGGCTTAGCAGAACTACAGGTCACCAAGAGGGAATGCCTAGCCGTCCTATTAGCCATCAAACACTTCCGGCCTTAGCTCTATGGTACTCATTTTACTATTATTACAGACCACGCCTCGCTCCAGTGGCTTCAACAGATGAAAGAGTCTAATGGTCAGCTAGCCAGGTGGGCTCTACAACTACAAAGCTACGATTTCACCATCATCCACCGCGCAGGCACAATACACAGGAATGCTGACGGCCTCTCCAGGATGCCAGTGTTAGCAGTCTTAACCCCTGAGGAATATTTACTCTATGACTTGATATGACAGCCCAAACAATGGAACTGGAAACTCCTGAGGTTCAGGCTGAACTCCGCCGGATGACTCAAGACACGCAAATCAAGGATGGGCTACTCTACAAGAAAGTCAACAAGAAGTGGATCCCCTATATCCACCCCTCCTCTCAAACTAATGTCATCCTGGAAGTCCATTCTACTGTGAGACATGGGGTGTTTAAGAAGACTCACAAATGGCTGAAGCCTCCATGTTACTGGGGCTGAATGGTAGAAACCATCCAAGAGGTCTTGGAAGCTTGTATGACCTGCCAATCCCATAACCAAGCCAAGCCTCAATTTTAGCACTCAGTTGTTGCGCCAACCAAAAATTTTCAATGTCATTAGCATCGATGTGGTGGGTCCCCTTCCCGCAGGATTGCATGGCCACAAGTATATTATCCTAGCTTTGGACCACTTAACTAAGTGGGTCACGGCGATCTCAGTACCAGCTGCTACTGCTAAGGCCACCGCCCTTTTCCTTGTTCAATCCATTTTCACCCAGCATGGGTGCCCCCAGACCTTACTTTCAGACAATGGATTGAACTTCACCTCCCAGGTAGTACAAAAACTAACTTTGTTATTTGGCAATACTCAGAGTTTCGCTGCCCCCTAAAACCCGTCTACTAACAGGGCTGTAGAGCGTGCTAATGGGACTCTTATTTCCGTCTTATGGACGTTGGCCGCCTCAGATCCTGCCCGTTGGAACTATTATCTACCCAGCGCCTTGCTTGCCTACAGGTTGAGCTATCACCGTGTCATCAAGATGTCCCCATCTGAAGCCCTATATGGGCGGGCACCTCAGACACCAAGTAATGTCCAGCCACTGCTCGAAGCCTCCACCCCTGTGAAATTCTAATTAACTATGAGTGCTCTAACTGATGAAATTTTCCAGCTTCAAGCCCAAGCCACTCAAGGCATTATCACCACCACTGGAAGAGAGACATCTTGATCTAATCTAAGACGACCCTCCTTACCAGGTTTTCAAATAGGTGACCTCATTCTCTTTTATCACCAATGACCTGGTGGCTGACAGAACAAGCTAGACATACTTTGGTTGGGCCCCTATAAAGTTATTCATAAGGTAAAGTCTGAGTACTCCATTGCTGACGTCAACCAAGGGACTGTAGTAAATTTGTGCATGGTTGGTTCCTACGGCTGTACTTCCCCTCTGACAGAACCTTGAGGGGGGCATTGTTGAATTCGAGATAAAAATTAAATCTAATTCCCTTATTCTGAACCATGCCATGCTGAATCAGTCGTTGAACCTACCCAAGCTAAATACATTTCAAGATCCTCTCCCTTATTCATGAGTCACGTGGACTGCGTTTTCACCCATTCAGTCAGGTGAGCAACGCTATCCATTGAGGACACCTATGAGGAGGTCATTCTGGAAGATCAGTAAAGATCCTGAATGGATGAGGCCCCAACGATCCCAAAGGCACCAAGTCCCAATGCACCCTATTAATATTGAAGCATTTTAGCTTAATAAAGTATTCAGTATCTTAACCCATCTTTCCCGTGTCTTTCTCAGTGTTTTTTCCAAATTTTCCAGCTTTGAGCCATTACAAACCCTGGCACCAGTCTGAAGAACTGTAGCACTGACAATGACGATAGGTAATTCAATAGCAACAGCTGCCATTTCATTGATGAGGTGCCAACTGAGAGTTGGGCGCCAATTTCCACTATAAATTCCCTAGGAATTTACTTAATAAAAAACCACAAATTATGAGAGCTTAAGAAAACCTCTAATTACCAGATTATAATCATAATATACTTTAGCACAATTATTATTAGTTCTATTCTTCTTCAAGGAAATTATTGCTGTGTACTTTAATTGGAGCCTATTTAAGATAAAGAGTTAGGATCTGTGAGTGGATCTAGAGAAGAGAGCTGGGTTAAGACGGGAATTTCTGCCAGATGTGTGTCACCATAGAGAAGCTGTAAATGAGGATCTGAGCATGGATCAAGTTAGGCGGTATAATGGAATATATCCCTATTGAGGACATCTTAAGTGTTTTGAGAGGGAATTCTGGTCAAGCGTTGAACCCAACACTAGTGATCTATTCAACTATAAATAATAGTATTTATACTATCAACAATCAAATATATATTATTATCAGACAACGTGGAGAATTGCACAACACCAAACCTGTGCAGTTATAAATTTAGGAATTAATAGCCATTAACAATCAAGAAACCATAAATTTTAACAATTGGTGCTCACTACAGGGGTAATTTTGATTAGAAGATACTAAGATATGATGTCATACAAGGACGAGTTAATAAAACTCTGGAAGGAGTTGCCAGTGTAAACAAGAACGCCTTAAATTCTGTTGATCATCAAGAATTCGCTGCCTTGGAGTAGAGAGCTAATAAGCTCAAGTAAGGAGTTAAAAAATCACTAGTTTCAGCAATGAGTTACTGGGGAAAGTAACATCATTTAAGGAAAAAGAAGGAGATTTAGTTTGATAAGTCGTATTCTTTATAAAATAAACGTGAAGAGGATTGCATTTGTTAAAAAACATTCAGCAAAGATATAGAACGGCTGATTAAGCAAGCCAAGGAGTTGAAGATTTACAAGTGTGAATGTGAGCCATATGTGGTGACCAACGTCAAAGAAAGAACACCACAGTCTCCAGTTGTAAAGATGACT
This sequence comes from Massospora cicadina, assembly GCA_022478985.1. NCBI lineage: Eukaryota > Fungi > Entomophthoromycota > Entomophthoromycetes > Entomophthorales > Entomophthoraceae > Massospora > Massospora cicadina. The sequence goes on from JAKSZP010002958.1 coordinate 34,639, forward strand.
ACCAGAAGAAATATGCCGCCCGCTTTTACAGCCATTTCAGAGATTGCTCCTGAAATTACTCATCAACTTAGTCAAGTAGCCAAACCAAGAGTGGTGGCTAGAGAAACTTTGGAGGAATTTTAAAAGTGGCACCAAAATTGCCTACTTTTTATTAGGATAACGACACTGCGTTTTTCCAATTATTTGACATGACAATGTTTAGATACGGCGACCATCAAAATCTTTGATAGTGATAGTTTGCCTGGATACCAATTGTCGGACCTAGTGTTGCCCCATCTAGATGGGGACAGCTGGTCATACTAGAGGCCAAGGCGGCCATTATTAAGGTTTTTGGAAGTCCCAAATACATGTCAAAGTACAAGCAAGAATTTATGGGCATTCAATTCCAGAAGGATGAATCTTTATCAAGTTTTGACAATTGTTTCTACCAAGAATCGCAGATTTTGGTTACAACAACAGTACTGGCTGATTTTATTGCCTGGATCGCACTGCAAGCAGCCCTTTGGCCCTATTGTGATTAATATCAAATGATGTCTTCTGTGTTTGCAACGGAGAAGACCACCTCTCAGATGGTAGATCATTTGAAAATATTGGGAGCTACCTTTGATGCTCTGAATAGAAGTTTATAATCAAATCCAGTATGAAGTTCAAATCCCATAAAGGGGACTGAGGGCGCTAAGAAGTTGAATAACCAAACCATGCTGGGAAATAAGCCCAAAGAATTTAAGCAGATCAATAAGAAGGAAAAGGTCTGTTAATAGTGTGGAGGAAAAGGTCATTTTGCGGTGCACTACAAAAAAAATAAAGAACAAATTAACGTGGTCCAAGTGAAAGAGTTTAAACCTGCACAGGAGTTGAGGAAAGGGCCCGCAGCCTAGATGGAGAACAGTCTATAGTGCAGAAAAACCTGTTCCTCCAATATTATACATGAAGAAAGTGACATTGGTGATCTGTTTGTTGATGATAGAGCGCAGGATCAGCTATATCAAGTGGTCATTTTAGATGTGAACATGGTAACAAGATCCAGAGAAAAGGAGAACAACCCTAAATTAATTAAGTTGCTTGGCTATATGCGTGACAACTGGCAGACAAGATTTGAGCCACAGATAATCCAGAAGAATTAACTGAAGTCAAATTAAATGAGGCAAACCTGTTAATCCCCCTTAGCATGATCAAGGGTTCATTTCCTAATCTAGTGCAAATAATTCACACCCTTGATTCAGCAAATAATGACGCTATACAATCAGTAAATACAATTTTGAAATACTTCAAGTGTAAATATATAGATTTACTAGGTTTTTAAGTACAGATGATAGTGATAGTTGACAGTGGAGTGCCCATCAACATTGTTTTAATAAAGCTGGTGAAGAGGATGAAGATCTTTTCCAATTTAGAGCACAAGAAATAATATAGGACAGCTGGGCTGAATTCACCATCTCATGTGGAGCATAAAGCGCTATACCATTTTGATTTGGATCCTTAGTTGTATCTGCCGCAGCAATAGTTTTGGCCAACTAAACCTATGATATTATGATCAAAATGAAGTTTCTACGAGAATATGGAGTTAAATTTAACTTTGAGGATAATATGTTAACCATATTGGGTCAAACATTACCATTGGTTTATCAGAAAGATGGGGAAGCTCCACTGACTAGAAGAAGTAACTTCATCAACATGATATACAATGATGAACTACTCTGATCTTTGTGGCTTCAAGATTCTTCTGCAGAACTTTCTTTCTAATCACTATCACTTTTAGTAATTTTGATTTGATTCAAACATTGTAATTTGATAATCAACACCAGGCGAGATAAGCATAAACAGTAAGGTAAAGAGCTGGGAAAACGTGGTAAAGGGCAGTGGACCCAGACATGCACCGCCCAAAGGTACCAAGCGCACAGGTACAAACAAAAATCTAAGCAAAAATTAAAAAACCTGAGGTTGCGCATCACGCGGGTTTCATCAATTTATTAGTAAAATATTGCAGCTATTCAGAAGTATCCCAATCGCAACCATTGCCATTGGTGGAACATGGGATATGAGTTTTCCCAGGCGTAGAAACACCGACAATGTGGGAAAAGTTCAGCAAAGCCCAACAAAAATTTTTCCCACACGTGATGTACCTAACAACCCATACTATCTGCAGAGGTTAGGTAGACCTTGGGTTTGAAACCATGGAAGAAGCAAATGAAGCAGTGAAGGTCAGAGTGGTACTCAACCTTTCTGAAGGACAGCAATTTGTCCTGACCAAACGCACCGTTGGACAGAATCCAAGGACATTTTCAACATTTTTGACTATCTTCTGACTATACTTGCGCGCACAGTAGTTGAAAGACATCTTTAAGAAGGCTTGGAAGACTTTGGAGAAATTAAACAATTCAAAATGCAATGATTTCAGCTTATGCCGACCCTTAGCATGGGGAAGGCAATATCAATAATTTCACCAAACCAGGATGTAGTAGAGGATATTACAAAAATCCCCCACATCGCATCCTTCACAATTGATGGGAAAAATACCAGCTGTTCTGTGCAACAGTGGAAAGTGCACCCCCCATCTGCAACTACTACCAGGTCTTTGGACACAAGATTCATGCTTGCCTCATCAAAGAAGGCCTGAGAGAAATGGAATTCTGTGAGGAGGAAATGGGCGAAGATGACTCAGAATACGCCAAATTCACAGATACTACAAAGTTTTCAACTGGGGAGAACATGGACAATATAAAACAATTGACCCTATTTCCCCAAAAGAATGAAAAAAGGCCAAACAAGCTCACAAGCTGGCCGCGGCCAAGGTAAAGGCAAAGGCCTCAGCAGAATCAACCATATCGCTGGAGCAGATCCAGGAAGACATGGAGGAATTTGTGTCCATGAACCAATCAGATCCTGCAGAAAACTATACACCCAATCCAACCAGTTCAAATTCGGTGGATCCTAATTCAGAAATGAATGCGGCAAAATTGGGGTTCAGTACACCCCCAGAAAATGCATAATTTAACCCAATTGGGAAGGAAAATCAACAATGGAATGCGCAAGAAAATAATGTGGCCAATAAAAAGCCACAAGTGCACTGCAATAACATATTGAAACCAAGCAAAGCCAAGAGAGGAGCGAAAACTACGGTGATGAAAGAGGCAGAATACACCCCAACTCCTACGCATGGTTATGCTCTCCGCAGCAGAGGTGCAGTGGAGAGCAATGTGAGTGAGGGAGTAGGGCTGGGAGGCCCTGCTAACTGCTCCTGAGGCGCATCGGGAATCTTAGTAGAGATAGGGATGCTGAACATAGCATTACTCAAGGCCTTAATGTCCAAGGCCAAGAAGTTGAGTCTCCTATGAAACCCACCTGTGGATATCCTGGCGGTGCAGGAAACCCACTGTCCACAGGGAGAGGAGGAGGCATGGGAAAAAATGCTCCTCCCAACAATATCATTTTGGTCACTCCACTGTGAAGTGATAGTACATGTGAACCAAAACTCTTAATTATTAATAAAAATTCATTCCTGGACAGCCATGTACTCGCTGTTACATTCTCATGGCACATCGAAGTGCACACACTCGCCAGTGTTACTTCACAAATGGTGCACAGGACTGAAGAGAATTTTCTCACAGCCCTGACAAAACTAAATCTACAAGCAAACACTTTTGTCATGGGACAAATGAACTTCTGGATTAACCCAAAAATGGACCAATGGCCATACACAACAGAGATACCACAAGGGCAAGTGGAACTTCAAGTACTAAAGGCCACCCTGGGACTATATGATCCACTACTAAAAAGGCAATCATTGCTACAAAACATGACACTCCCCATGTACACAATGGAACACTTGTCTCTATGTTGAGGATAGACCTAATACTCGCACTAATAATTTTCTGTCACCAAATTCAAAAATTTAAAACTGCAAAAATTGAATTCTTCAATTATTGGATTGTTTTGGTGTCTTACAGACTGGTGGAACCAAGTACCCAAGTACCCAGATGGTGCAGAATGCGCCCAGAAAGTTTAGCCAACTTGAAATTTTAATCCTGGATAGAGGAAATATCCTCAACCCAGGATTTTCAAACTCCCTTTTGCTCGGACCCACTAACCACTGGGAAAACTTTAAAAAATGAACAACCCAACAATTAAACATACATTGTCTAGAAGACACAGGGCAGTTTCAGCCATTATCAAACAAACATTAGCTGAAATTGACCATCTAGAAAACAATGTACCAAGAACAGGATACAGCCTTAGATGGGGGCGAAAATGGGCAGAGGTTTCTGCTCAGCTAAACACCCTGATCTGCAAACACCAACACTGAGTTGGAGTCCAATATAAAGACAAAAACATAAGAGATGAAAAACTTGCTTGAGCTACTTTTTTCAATGATTCCATGCCAGGAAAATACGATAGCTTGTACACAGGTCCATCGACTGGACAAATCCATAGCAGAAACACCTGAAGAAGTCGTGACTGAAGTGCACAAGTTTTACAAAACTTGTATAAATCTGAGCCAGTCAAAACAGAAAATAATCGAAAAATTCCTTAGAAGCACACATATTGACACTGAGGTTCAAAATAACAATTTAATTAAACTAATATTGCGTGAGAAATATGGGAAGTAGTACGCGGTGCACCAAGAGGGAAATGCCCTGGAACTGATGAAATTCCATATGAATTTTATATAAAATATTTTACTAAATTCTCTAAAATTCTACTAGCTTTAATGAACAAGAGTATTATGGAAACATGCCTCCTACCTGGAGGCAAAGAAGCATACACGGTCACTTTACTCAAGAAAGGAGACAGATTAGACCTATCCAACTGGCGCCCAATTTCCCTAACCAATACAGATACAAAAATTTTCACAAAAATTATGGCTAAACAAATAGGAGAAATTGCAACTGATGCGATATCCCCATCACAATATGGATTAGTCCCAAGAAGATCCATATGGGATAACATCCACACAGTTGCAAATGTCTGCCAGTCCAAAACCTCTGGAGCACTTGTCTTTTTAGACCAACAAAAGGCATATGACAGGGTAAACTGGACCTATCTTAGGGCCCGCCTTCAAAAAATTCAAGCTTCCAAATAGATTTATAAACTGAGTAATGTTGTTTACAGAGTCTGCAACCATGGCTGTGCGGGGAGCAGGCTTCTTAACCAACCCAGTTATCCCACAGAGAGGACTAAAACAAGGAGACCCCTCAAGCCCTCTACTCTACAACTTTAGCCTAGACCCCCTAATCCGAAGTACAAACACACTGTTCAAAGGAATCAACGTCAAGGGCCAACCACCAGTCAAAATGATGGCCTTCGCTGATGATTTTGTGGTAGGCATATCCAACAATCAAGACGCTTGCAGAATTGAGAAGATAATATGAGACTATTCAGCCATAAGTAACGCATCACTTAACACTGAGAAAACGGAAATTATACTCCTGGGAAAACACCAGACCCAGTGGATGCCATCTACACAGGGCTAACAAGCTAGTACAACATCAATACTCCTGACCAGACATAGGAGGCGAAGTTAGCAATGACCTCACTAAAACTTCCATTTATCACCAAGCCAACAGCTGGCCCTGTTCGTCACTTGGGAGTATGGTTGGAAGCAGGAGGATACGATAACTCCATGATGGAAAGGCAATTATTAGACAAAATAACAAAACGCATTGCCTCCTTACATGGACACCAAACAGGTCTAACAGGAAGGGTCACGGTAGCCAACTCTACGATTCTATCAATCATATGGCCCACGGCCCATGCAATCGCTTTATCACCATCTTTCTTCAACACATTCCACGCCCTATTACAAGGATGGCTATGGTCCAACCACAGCCCCCATGTACGCCTTGAAACCCTATTTGGCTCTAGAAGGAATGGAGGTATGGGGCTTATTAATTACGTAGAGCAAGCAACCCATATACTGGGATCCTGGATAGCTCAGGTGAGTAGCCCAGAGATTTCCAGATACACACTGGGCCAGAACAGCAAGATATAACCTCACACGAGCACTACAGTTAAGAAACCCAAATCACCTAAACACATTAATCAAATATCTGGCATCCCATCCTACAGCTGCAGGACCACATGGCACTCCTGTACACTTCAAATGAATACTCCTAGCCATGAGAAGAGCAACATGGCGGATTTACATAAATGATTAAACCAGTCACCAAGGACGCCCTAAGGCTAACTCACAGACAGGAGATCAATAATCAAATAGCCACAGACATTATAATAAGCAAAAGCCCAAATAATATAGCCAGGATAGATTACCTGAACCATATGGACATACCCTACAACCTGGAGTCCCAAAGAAGAGTATGAAGATACACACATCACCCTCTACTCCAACCCAGGATAAGAGCGCATGTATGGAGGTGTATGAGGATAGTATACCAAAAAGCTGAACGGTCAAATGACAATCATACCTCATGTACAATATGTGGTCAGTATGGATCCTAGCCCACCGTTTAGAACAATGCCCAACATCAGTGGCGGTATGGAAAGAGGCCATTCACCTTTTCCACCAAGCAAACGGACATCCATTCAGCCTAGCAAAGAACATGTTCTTTATAAACATGGACTCTCCTATCCACCTATCTCTCAGGGCGCTAATAGTAGCAATAGCACTATGGACGATACATACAATGGTACTGGAATCGTTCACAGGAGCAGCGCCAACAAACCAAGAAGCCATTCATCGCTTCCACAGCCATATATTGGAACATTTCAAAGCATGGCTGTTTGGACATATGACCCCCCAAAAGAAGAACAATCAACACATGGTTCCCCATATGGCTCCTAAAAATTGATCCTTTCCTTTACACATGTTGCATCCAAGAATAAGCCAGCATAACTCCCAATCCCTACCGTCCTAATCTTGGTGATACTGGAGACAACAAGAGGGGCTTTGAACCCTCTGGGGTGTCTTTAAGTGTCAAATTTCATTAGTTTTCTCACTATATCAGAAGTGCTTGTCCCCCGGTTGACCTTCCCTCAATAAATAGTAAGATATACAATGATGACATTGTCCCACTTTGATACCAACTTTTTGGCTGGAAACGACGAGAAATGATGACAGAAATCCTAGAAAAATGGAGAATTCCACTGAGAATTAAGAGTGCAAGAACCATACCTCCAGAATCACAGATAGTAGATGTGGGGTTGACATTGGAGATACCGGAGCTGCTGTATGGAGAAGTCAGAAGTCCATAAAAAAAATCCAGAGCAGAGCTTTGGGTGGCTCCTGGAAGAATTATGCCGGTCCATGAAGAAATTTGAGTTCTCCTGGCAAATTTGAGTGAAAAGACTGATGAAGATTGAGAAGAATTTAGACCATCATGTTTATTCATCTAATCATGATGGCTAAATTTAAGAAAACTCCATGATTTTGGGGCCCTCAATGAATGGGATTACTGGCAGGGGTAACTGAAAATATCAGTTTATTGGTCAATTGAGAGCATCTCGCTGATCTAATTAACAGACAGTAGGAGGAGGTGCTCATATTATTTGACATGTATTGGGAAGTATTTGCCCATTATGACCACAATTTTGGATGTGTGATAGTGTAATCCACAAGGTCAATACTGTGGAAAATTTGCCAATAAAAATGAGACTGATTCGATGGTTGAAGGCGGCCAAAGAAGTAGCGGAGGAAGAAATCAGCAAACTAGTGAAGCATGGACTTCTAGTTCCATTGTTGAGTCCCTAGGCGAGCCCAATTCTTATCATGAAGATGAAGGGTGGCTCTAATCAGGTGGTGATCAATTATTAAAAATCTGATCAAGATTATTAAGAAGGATTTTTATTCACTACCATAAATTGACGTTCTCTAGCTCAATCTCGAGAAGCAAAGTATTTCTCCATGATGGATTTAATATTAGTGTCGCGATTCTGTATGACTGGATGATAAGCCCTAAGTTGTTATGGCGGAATGATAGGATATGATGAGTTTAATATGAATAATAAATATTCAAGCGCCTCTGGGTGAGGAAATAGTGGATTATTAGGAAATCGCCTTGTATTAGGCGATCATGAAACTAATGAATGGAGAATCAATGGAACCAATGTAATATGGTAAATCAGATTAATAAGCCATGAAAGCGTAGCAACTAAAGTTGCTACAATTTAGATGACACGAGATGATCAAGGAAGTTAGTTGTTAGTAGTTTTAGAGTGAGTGTAACATTGAGAATCCGCTGTATTGAATATATTAGATTAAAGAGAGTTGAGGGAGAAAGTGCTCCATATTTGTTCATTAAAAAGTTTTCTCTGTTATGTCAAGGATAACAATCATATTGTTGGTCCTATTGCTCAGTGGGTTGAACCCTGTGCAAAATCCATCGGTGTATCTCATAAATACCGCCGATTTTATAACAGTGGTGTTCACTACAGGGGGCCCAATGGTCAAATAAAAAACCAACAACCTTCTTCAGTCGTTGGCCATGTTCTATCAGGCTTGCTCTGGCAAGGAGTCTTTTGAAATGCAGCAACCATTGAGTATTCAGAACTCAAGCTTGCCTTGAACGCTGTGCTCCAGTGGAAAAAGGAGATTCTACAGGAGGTTTGTATCAATAAGTTGCCCTATTTGATTGTAATGGGAACATACATGGATTTTTTAAGCAATTTGAGGTTGCAGTGGAAGGAACTTCAGATCAGCATAAAGCCAAATTATTAATATCCACTTTGAATGTTGAAAGCGCTGACCAAGTTTTTTGCTATCTTCCCACCAGTTCTGCTACCTATCAAAAAGTGAAAGATACTGTGTTGTGGTTATTCGGAGGAACTATGAAAATGGCACAGCGGATAGCTGAATTTTTAACCATTGGGTTTCAGTATAATGAGACCCCCACCACATTTGTTGATCTCTTTATGGTGAAAGACCATGTGTTAATTTGGGGCAGGAATTTTAACTAAACCAGATGTATGCATAGCGTTGACCTCCACTGTGAAACCATAACGTGAGCTTTTTGATACCATGGCTCCATATTTAGAAGTTGGTATCTCTTTGCTTAAACTCATTCAAATCTTGCAACGGTTATCCGCTACCTTCCTCCGCCCAACATAGAATGGAACCATATCCTCTCCGCTGCTGGCCCTTCTTATTTGAGGAAGTTATCTCTTCCAGTTCAGCGTCCGTTTGGTAACCCCCAGCCTTATTATCACCACACGCCTCATCTCAAAAGAAGCTGCTGCCTGCAGTTCAACTATCAGGAAGGGTCTGTTTACACTGTTCAATTCCAGCCCAACCTTTATGGCGGCCCCTTTACAACAATCAGGGACGCAGGTTTTATGGGGTTAATTGCTTTTCGTGTGGTCGCTCTGTGCACCTGGCTAGGAGTTGCCATAATCGTCAGGTTCAGTACCTACCGTGGGAGCAGTATAATCAGGGAAAAGTCAGAGCGGAGTAGAGATGGGACTCTCTACTTCCGCTATTACAACTCAAACCGTCCATTCTGAACCTATCCCAGTACACCCAATGGAAGTTCCCCAGTATGACGATGCCTTTCTATATCAACAGCCGGTTGGAGGGGTTAATGTGCTGACACAAGCGCAATTTATGGACATGGTGGAAGCAGGCCCCCAGGAGCAACCAAAGCCTTAGTCCTGGAAATGTTTAATCAACTTTCTACTGATGAAACAGATCCATATGCTGATGCGCTTCTCTTAAAAGGGGTGAACGTGGTCCTCCCTGTGAAAGCTATTGTTAAAGAATACCCTAAAGTTGGGGAGGGCATTATGAGCTTTCTTGAAAAAAGTGATGCGTTAAATGTACATGTTATAAACAATAAGGATGCATCTTATTCTGAGTATAATTACTGTGACACTGTTGTAGCAAAAACCTGAGTTTGTGCAGAAATCAAAATGGGTGCCCCAAGCAACATAGTGTCCACAAAGTTGGTGGCAAAGCTGCCATTAAAGCCTGACGTGGAACATCATATGGTGTATGGGACTGCAGGCGCAAAAAGCACGGTCTCTGAATGAGCGTACAGTGCACTACTTTGTGATTTGGGTCAATTGTCATTGTAGCCCCAGCCATAGTGCTACTAAACAATAACTATGACCTTTTAATTGGAACTGATTTTATGCGCCACTAAGGGGTTGTTGATATGACTGCAAAGGCATTTGAAATTCTGGGGCATTGGATCCCAATCTACTTTACCTCCAGCTGAATGCCAAAAGATCTGGTACACATGAGTCACATTAACCTTGCATATGGTGATGGGGTGGAGTTAGTTCGGTATCATTAACTTAAGTGCAAGACACGGGCCCTTACCCATGAAATTTATGAATATCAAGGGCTATCACTTAGAGCTGCGGGCCCTATATCTATTCCCTCTGGACACCAAGTAATAATAAACACTGAGTTAGAGGTGGAAATGCCTGCTGGGCTTTATGGGGAGGTAATTGGGACTTAACAGCAATCATGGCTTGATCCGCACGTGGCCCCAGGAATTATACTTTCAGGACATGGGGAGATCAAAGTCTTAGTAGATATTCTTCAAAATAACCAATGAAAATCCACCGGCACCAAATAGTGGCATACTTACATTTTATCCCAGTTGAAGAGATCCTCAAGGTTCATGAGTTTGGTTTATTGGATGAATTTGGCCTGCCCATTGAAACACAGCCTGGCGTAGTGGCAGTTGTACCATGTGAAAATTTAATGAGGCTAACGGAAGATCATAGAGATCAAGTGGAATCCTTATTTAAAAAATATGAAGAGATCTTTGCTGTTGATGATTACAATTTAGGGTGCGCTCAGGGGGTTGTTCATTGGCTGGACACTGAGGATCTTCCCCAATTAGGTATTGGCCAATCCACTGTTCAAGGGAAGCTGAAGAAGTTGTCAATGAGGAGATTTACCATCTGTTAGTGCAGGGAATGCTCGAAATATCTAAGAGTCCATGGGCTTCACCTGTCTTAATTGTTGAGAAGAAGGATGGTACCAACTGCATAGTAATTGACTACCGGAAACTTAATATTATCACTAAGAAGGACTCATACCCTCTTCCGCGGATTTATGATGCACTGGATCGGTTATGTGGAGCTCATTATATTACTAAGCAATGGATTTGATATCTAGTTATTAGAAAATTGAGTTGTCCCCAGCGGAATAAGAAAAAGGCACCTTAATCACATCCAAAGGCTTTTCTAGCCAACTTGTATGCTACGAGGGCTATGTAATGCCCCAGCTACATTACAACGAACAATGGACGCCATTCTGGGTGATCAGAAACTGTCGTTTATACTCATATACATTGCCAATATTAACATCTTCTCTCAAACATTCATTGAGCACCTTACCCATCTGAAAGAGGTATTTCGCTGACTGGCCTGGGCCAATATCAAGATCAAGCCCAGGAAATGTCACTTCTTCAAGAATCAGTTAGAGTACCTTGGTTTTTTGGTGGATGCAACCGGGCTTAGACCCCAACCAGCCAAGGTGAAAGCTATTCGGAAGATGACTAAGACAGTTAGTAAGCGGGACATTCAGGTGTTTTTGGGGATGGAGGGTTATTACTGACGCTTCATACCTAATTTCAGTTGCATTGGAGGTCCACTGTTTGAGCTGCTAAAGGAGGATGGCATGTTTGAATGGATGAAATGGCGCCAATGCGCCTTTGATACACTTCAAATGGCACTAATTAGTGCGCACATATTATGATACCCAAATTTCAAAAAGGAATTTATTGTACAAATGGATGCATCTTTTTCCGCTGTGGGGGAAGTTTTGTCACAAAAAGATGATGAAGGGGAGGAGCACCCAGTGGCATACTGCAGCTGAAGCCTGAATAGCCATGATGTAATTATATTGTGACTGAGCAAGAGTGCTTAGCAGTGATCTACACGTATAAGAAATTCAGAGTCTACCTGCATGGGGTAAAGTTTAAAATTGTAACAAACCACGCGTCATAACTTTGGTTGCAGAACCTAAAAAAACCTGAAGGCTGTTTGGCTCGGTGGGCTCTTAAGCTGCAGGCTTATGATTTGAGATCCTTCATCGGCCAGGAGTAAAACATCAGAACGCCAACTGTTTATCTTGATTGTCGACTATTGCAGTGATGGCTGACCTCAGCATTGTGATGTATGACAAGATTCTCAGTGGAAAGTATGATGAAGAACCACCCCAAGTGATCAAAGCAATAAACGAGATGCTAACAAATACTTTCCAATGGAATGGGGAACTGTACAAGCGGATTGGTGATTTTACGGTGGATTTTCTGTGACCCTCAGCATGGCTGGGTATTATTAAGAGCGCCCACAAGGCAGTCAGACATGGTGGAGTGTGCAAGACAATGGAGTTGTTCACCCTTGGTACAATTGGGAAAGTATGAACTTTGATGTGCTCGAAACCATTTCCTGTTGCCATCAGTGCCAAGTGGAGAAGCCATTCCGCCGTAAGACTTCATATCAGGTAGTGAAACCCCATTTTGCTTGTCATACTGTTTCCCTGGATGTCGTTGGTCTCTTGCCAACAGGAGTTAACCTGTATAAGTACATTCTTGTGGCTATCAGCCACTTGACCCGGTGGGTCAAAGCAAAGGCAATACGAGATTTGGGGGAAGTTACAGTGGCCAAGTTTGTGATGGAGTGCATTATTCAGTGACATGAATGCCCTCAGTTTATTCTCACTGATAATGGAATCAATTTCACCTCGCACATCCTCACCAAACTGAACAAGCTTTTGGGTATCCATGGGGTTCTAGCGACCTCATACCACCCCAAATCTAATGGAATAGTTGAATGAGTGAATGGGACTCTGGTGAATATCCTGTGAAAATTAGCAATGGATCGACCATCTGATTGGACCTCCCTTCCTTCCACTGCCGTGTTCGCCTATAAAATCAGTTACCATTCCGCCACAGGGAAGAATCCCTTTCAACTACTATATGGCCAACACCTGGCTTTTCCAGTGTTATTTTATTTGTGTGTGGAAGACACCGGTGGAGTGGAACCCCACCGCTAATTTACTAACCTTGCAAACATTCTGATCAAATTGCAAATTGAAGCATATTCCTTCAGCTTAGCCTAGAAGATCAGTAATCAGGCAGCTGATCAGGTACGTCAAAGCAGGATAGCGCATTTCAAGGAAGGCGACATGGTTCTCTTTCACAACCAGCATGGGTTTGGGCAGAAACACAAGCTGACCAGTATATGGAATGATCCGTACAAAGTCATTGAGAAAACTGGGGTTGATGCTGAAACTATCAAGGACCCCGCTAGCAGTCAGATTATCAAACAAATGCATGTGAAGTTCCTCTGTGCTTATAAGCAATAGGAGCTTATCATCCAGTCAAAAGGGGGAGGGCAATGTCACGATTTTATATGACTGGATGATAAGCCCTAAGTTGTTATGGCGGAATGATAGGATCTGATGAGTTTAATATGAATAATGAATATTCAAGCGCCTCTGGGTGAGGAAATAGTGGATTATTAGGAAATCGCCTTGTATTAGGCGATCATGAAACTAATGAATGGAGAATCAATGGAACCAATGTAATATGGTAAATCAGATTAATAAGCCATGAAAGCGTAGCAACTAAAGTTGCTACAATTTAGATGACACGAGATGATCAAGGAAGTTAGTTGTTAGTAGTTTTAGAGTGAGTGTAACATTGGAATCCGCTGTATTGAATATATTAGATTAAAGAGAGTTGAGGGAGAAAGTGCTCCATATTTGTTCATTAAAAAGTTTTTTCTGTTATGTCAAGGATAACAATCATATTGTTGGTCCAAATTTTTTCAGTGAATCAAAACCTGTGCAAAATCTATCGGTAAAATCTCTCAAATACCGCCAATTTTATAATAATTAGGATATTGGCAGATTAATTTTCCAAGAGAAGACCAAGAGAAATGCACAGTCATTACTGTGCAGGGGCTTTATCAACCGAAAAGGATGCCCCAGGGTCTATTTAATGTTCCTGCAACGTTCCAGAGGGCCATGATCGCCATACTAAATGACTTGAAGTTGTATGCATCCTGGTGTATTTAAATGATAGAATGTGTTCAATAGGACATTTACTGACCATTTGCACCACTAGGAGAAAGTTTTCAAGTGACTATCTGCAGCCAATCTGAAAATTAAGCTGAAGTGTCACTTCTTCAATAAAGAGTTAGATTATCTGGTATTTTTAATCAACTCTAGTGGACTGCAGCCACAAGCCCAGAAAATCGAAGCCATAGAGTGAATGGCTGTACCAAAGAATGTCTGAGCTATCCAAATGTTCCTTGGAATGGTTGGATACTGTAGAAGATTCATTTAGGATTTTGAAAGAATCGTCAAGCCCTCTTCCATGTAATAAAGGATCTGAAAAAGGATTCATATGGAGTGAAGAGGCCCGTAGATCTTTGATGAATTACACCAGAATTTAATATATTCTCAAATTTTAAATATCTGAATTTCAACATAGAAGTTTAATAGAAACTGATGCTTCATTCACGGCAAATGGAGCCATACTGAGCCAAGTAGATGAGCTTGGGGATGAACATCCAGTGGCGCATGTAAACTGACCACTCTCTTTTTCTGAGAGGAATTACACTGTGACTGAACATGAATGCATTGCGGTCACTTACGCCTGTGAAAAGTTTGGGTCTATATCCATGAAATACACTTCAAAGTGGTGATGGATCACTCTTCGTTACATTGCCTCCGCAATTTGAGAGATCTAGAAGGCTGAATGGCCCAATGGGCACTAAAGCTAAAGGCTTACAATTATGAGATAGTCACCAAGCTGGGGCTTCTTTTCAGAATGTTGATAAATTATCGCAGTTACCAATAGTCCAGGTGGTATACCAGCAGGTGGATGAGTTATTCCAGAGAATGGTCAATGTAGAAATCAGGAACAAGCCACATGAAATCCAAGATGTACTTCAAAGAGCAATGGAAAGCACCAAGACCATGGATGGACAAGTTTTCAATATGATCAATGGGAAGCAATTACTATTCCCAAAATTTTCAGAACAAGTGGATATCGTTCAAGCTGCTCATAAGGTTGTCAGGCATGAAGGCCTGAGGAAGATGACCAATCATGATCACCAGTATTACTACAGGGAGTCCATCAACTATGATGTAGAAGATTATATGGCTAGTTGTTTAAAGTATTTGTTGCACAAGCCGCAAAAGAACATAACTGGATACTGACTGGTCCGCCATGGATTCACTTGGCGATTAGTGTCCATTGATGTGATAAGACAACTGACAATGACTACTGGAGAAACCAAATACATCATAGTTGCAATTGACCATCTGATAAAATGGGCAGGGATGAAGGCCCTGGTGAAAGTAGATGCTACAAGCACTGCAAAATGTATCCTAGATCAAGTAGTATACTGACATGGATGTCCGCATGTCTTGATGAGAGATAATGGAACGAATTTCCCATCTCATGTTATTCCTCAATTAAAAGAAATAACGGGTATCAGAGGAGTAGTGTCGGTACCCTAAAAGCTGGAGTGAACAGGCTGGTAGAATGGGTCAATGGGACGATGGCCACGATGCTGAGGAAGCTGGTTGCAGGGAGTTCTTCCATGTGGGGAACATACTTTAGTTTGGTGATGTTTGCCTACAACATAAGTCATCATACAGTGATGGGAAGCATGCCGTATGAGTTGCTATATGGAAGAAAGGCCGCGTTGCTGCAAATTTTATATTTTATGGTGGAGCCAACATTGGGGATAAGTGCTGAGCAAGACCTGAAATAATTGATAAATATCCTAATCAAAATGTAATTTCAAGCATCTGATAGACTTTAAAATAAAGGATTTGAGCAAAACTGACGGGTGATAACTGACCAGCCTTATCAGAATACCAAATAGGCGAAAGAGTTGCCTAAAGTGATATGCATGGTTTTAGGAATAGAAACAAGCTGGATGCATTGTGGTCTGGTCCGTTTGAGATTATTGCCAAGATGGCAACAGATACCTACTCCATTAAGAACAACTTGGATGAAAGGATAGCAAATTGAGTCCATGCTAAGTATTTAAAGCAGTGGATCGATGTAAAAAATGATGAAAAAAGAGTTCCCAAAGGACTGCTGAACCATTAAGTTGGTTATGTCCTTATAATTTGGTTAAGTACAAAAAAAGGACCGTTGAACCAATTAATGGTTAAATCTTAGAAAATAAAACCTCTGAACCATAAAAGGTTGGTAGTTCTAAGTATACCTAGGAACCAGTTTTTGGGAATTCAATAAAAGATGGATCGCTGAACCAAGAAAAGGTTATGTCCCATAGAAAAAAAGAAGAAGAGAAAAAAATAAAAGAATGTAAAAAATATAGCAAAAAATTATTAATAAAGAACGCATAGAGAAAGATATACCTTTAGAAATTTTTACTTTTTTACTGGTTATCCTTGATTCAAGGATAAGTTCACCTATGTCGCCACTTGAAGGAAGGAAGATGGATTGTAGTAGAAGTAAATGAACCGTCAAAATCAATGCGAGATTGGATGCTAATGGGGGGTAGACCAACTAGAAACCAAGTTCATTGAGTGGAGGCCTATCCCTTATAAGAAATTGACTAGGGTAAGAGATATGGAAATGTCAGAGCATGCCAAATGCAATACCCCAGATCAGGGAGGGAGGCAGCAGAACAACAAGAGGCAGTCAGTGAATACCCTGAGTAATCCTGATATGGCATAGAGCCAGAAGATTGGTCTTAAGTTTTTGCTGATGGGCTTCATCAAGAACATTTGACATATACGCCAGCATTGAGCAAGGGATACTAGGCATGGGTTGCTGAATCATGCACCCTATTGAGCCATCAGTGGAAGATACTGATGTGATGCACCAGAAATGAGATAGTTGTGCGGTGAGAAAATGGCATCCTGCAGATGACGAATACAAGCTTTTCAGAAGCTGAAGCATATAGAGCAATGGGAGCCAGGGGAGGCTGGAAGCTTCAAGGCCCAACTTTGAAGAATTTGGCCAGCAAAGCAAAGAGCATAGGCTGTAACATCTCGATCTAGGATGTTTTTGAGACTGGAGGGGTTCAGAGATATGGACAGAGCCCTGGTTACTTGAGCCCTCAATTCTGCATATGGGAGTTTGAAATGCTCTCTGTTTTCAATGAATAGTTCAGTTGCCAAAACAGCTGGCTTGTAATACTGGCTGAGTTTAAAAAGGAACTCTGGAAACAAGAATGATCCAATGAAGATTGATCAATTGAGAGCGGAGGGCATTGCTTCAGGAGCTTGACAATGATGGTAGGAGAACCTGCAAATGGAGCTGAATCTGGGAGATTTAAAATCAAAACTTGGGAATCGATGACAGGAAGGATTGGACATTAGTTATTTGAGACAATTTCTAACCTGGTTTCGTCAGAGTTAGATACCATATCCAGTAATTCCATGGAAGGACTGGCCAAGGGTACTCGACTGGGAGTATGAGTCCTGGGAGACCATAGAAGAAGTTCTGATGTAAGATCAACTCATCAGCTGGAAGAACTGAAAGCCTTTATCAGAGATGCTGTTAAGCAGTTGTTGGTACTTGTGCAAATCCAAGGTCACTCACTTGAAATTGATATCCTGCACATCTATTTGGGTCAAAGTTCTGATGATTGAACCTCAATAGCTTCTGTAATTTATGGTATTTGGACCATTCAAAAATTTACTAGGCCTACTATATTCTCCTAGACTCATCCAGTCGATTTTGGGTGTAATTTTCCCTTCATGTTTGGTAACTTCTTCCAAGAAAGGTAGATTTACAAGCTGTTGATTAGGTGCATCCAGCTTGTTGACACTTTCTCCAAAGAAAGGTTCAATGAGAAAACCAGAAAAAGATGAAATAAATATAAATTTATTATAAGCTATTTATTAGATAATGGTCATTAGGCCAGGCGCCGGTATTTATACCACTAGGGCATCTCATGCCCACATTCCAGCACAAAATTTCAACAGATATTTTACCACCTCAGTTTGACCTTGAACTTATACATCTTAAACCTTTTCTTAGGTTTATTATTGACAAATAATCTCAAAATTGGGAGGATTTCAGGTACAAAATTGCAATGAAATCATGCAAAAATGACCTAGGATCTTCTGGATTTCAGTTTCGTCATACTTCTGATGAAATACACTTCTGTGAAATTTTGGCATCAATTGAAGTAATTGATGCACCCCTAATTGGGAAGTCAGCAGGCCTCTCCCTCAATAGCACTAGATAATCCCTTTTGGGCAGTCCATGCAAGTGCTATCATGCTGATTATGCGGATTGACATACTAATTTAGCCTTAGGGCGAGTAATTGATTAAGTTGCTCATTGATTTAAAGTCCATGGGTCTTTTAAACGTTAACTTTGGGTCATCCCTGAACAATTTTATATACAGGTGAATTGATAGTGTTCCTGATAATTGGGACCAATTGCTGAGATTTGATGCAAAGAAATTAGCCATAATATGTAAGTATTCAGACCGATCACATTGATAAAATACTTGATCAAAATGACATTGAGATTTTTGGCCCAAATTGTATAATTGCAATAGGCTTTGAGGTGAGAATATAGATGCTAGCTCAAGCGTTGAAAGGGTAATCAATCTGATCTGATGGTTGTTGAAAGGTTTATGTTTGAGTCAACCACCAGAATCTGACATTTCCCCTCTCTTGGCTCAAAAATAAGCCCTAAGATTCCCAATTAGCCTAAGTTGGTTTTTATCATCAGCCCAAACGCCCAATGAGAAAGGTGTTAGTTTTTCTATTTGGTAACTTTTTCCCAAGCGCCCAATGAGTCTAAAGTATGATGGCCCAAATGCCCTTTGAGTCTGAAGTTGGATCTTATTCCCAACCTCAAGTGCAAACTAAAACATTAACTAGAATAAAACTATTATAAATTTTTTTGTATTGTTTTTGTGTTTTTTAAATTTCTTTTCCTAATTGGCCCGCTTATTAAACCTTCTTAGGAATTTTGAATGGACTTGTTTGTATATATGGCCAGTCCTAATATCCTTGATTGTGTAATGAACTTAGATGTTTTCTCAATCACTTTAGATGCCTGACCCAGATGCGATCTAACCTTTGCATTTGGCCCGATCTATGGTTGTTGCAAAATAGAACTTCGTCATTAACCACAAATTTGGCCAGTGTGTAGCGATTCTCTAAGTCCTTTTGATGTTGGGCTTTTTTCTTGAAAAACTGTTATCAAAGGCTTGCGCTTGTAGTTTGATTAAAGCATCCACAAGCTTCTCAACGTACTGAGGGTAAGTGCTTTTGCCAGGATCCTCTAGGGCCAAATATAGCAGCATTGGTAGGGCCAGGTTTCTACCTTTAATACTTGAAAAGGAGACATCCTGGTTGATGAATGGTAGGAGATATTGTAGGGGAAACTGCCAAACTTAGATAAGTACTCCATTCAGATGGTTTGGCCAAGGTAATCTCTGGATAATGTTCACCAATGTCCAGTTTGCACGCTAAAAAGTATCATTAGTTTCAGGGTGTTAGGGAGCAGAAAGCACACCTCGTACTCCCATATGTTGGTTGAGCCTGGCAAGGATATTAGCGGTGAAATTTGGTTCCATCATCAGTCAGAATAACCGGGGACATCCATATTTGTGGATGATGTTTTCAAGTATGAACTTGGCGGTGGTTGCTGCTCCAGCTTCCCAAATGGCTTTGGCCTTGAACCATTTGGTCAAGTGGTTAATGGCTGCAATTATGTACTTGGCCCTTGTAATGCTTGTTGGAAGTGGGACAACCACGTCTATAGATACAGTGTGCCAGGCAAACTTGGGCCAAACAAAATAGTAAGATGTGCTTTTTTAGAATGATTTTTTGCCTTAGCACTCTGCACAGAATTCCAGAGTTTCTTGGATGTCAAAATGCATTGACTCCCAGTATTAGAATTGCTTTAGATGCCCTTTCGTTTTCTTGGATCCGCCATGCCCTATGGCCATATGTGCTGCCATTATTAGGTCAGTTTGGGCCGATGGTCTTGGGAAAATATACTTTTTGTCCTTGACAATCTTGTAAAGTGTCCCATTTTTGATGGTTGTATTTTTTGTAGATTTTAATATTTTAGGACGGATTTGGGCTCATTTGATACTCTCCACAGTTTTTTTTTCGTAAACAACTGATTGGCGGCCTGACTAAGTTTTGTGATAGTGGGTAGCCAAGATAGACAGTCAGCGTTCTGTTGTTTTGCACCAGCTCAATGCTCGATGGTGTAGTAATAAGCTTGAAGCTTTAATGCCTAGCAGGCTAATTGGCCTCATGTTTTCTTAAGTTTTTCAACCATCTTAGGGAAGAATGATTGGTAGAAACTTTGAATTTTGTGCCATGAAGGTAGACCCAGAATTGCTTGCTAGCATAGATGATGGCTAAGCATTCTCATTCCATCACTGTGTAGTTCCTTTCATGAACGTTTAAGATCCAACTAGCGAAGGCAACTGGGTGTTCTGCACCATCTTCTCCAACTTGGGATAACATGGCCTCAACTGCTGTTCAGATGCATCAGTTTGGACAATAAATTAATGATAAAAGTCTGGGTATTGAAGAACAGGTGTGCTTAATAAGGCCGATTTGAGTTGGTCAAACACATCCTGGCAAGCTGGAGTCCAGTCAAATGGGACCTTATCTTTAAGCAGATAGAAAAGCGGCTCTCCAAGTTGTATGAAGTCGGCAATAAATTGGCGATAGTACCTGTTTATGTCTAGAAATACTTGAATATCGCGCTTGGATTTGGGTCATTTCATTTTAGAGATGGAATCCAGCTTAGAGGGTTGGGGCCAAAGACCCACTTTATCAATCAAAATACAAGTTATTCCAGTTGATCTTCGAAAAACTGACATTTTCTAGGCTTGATTTTTAAGTTTGCAGCAGCTAGCCTTCTGAAACCTCCTCTAAGTGTTCCAGGCGGTCATCAAAAGTGCGGCAAAACGTTGATATCGTCAAGGTACACTATTCCACCTGAAAAATTCAAATCTCCCAGGATTGTGTCCATTGCTCGTTGGAATGTAGCCAGGGTTTTGCAGAGCCCTTAAGGCATTCTCATCAGCTGGAATAGGCCCTCTTGGGTTATGATTGCACATTTTTCACGCTCCTCTTTGGGAAGATCTAGTTGTCAATACCCACTGATAAGGTCCATTGCTGAGAAAAACTTCGCGCCCCCTAGCCTATCTAAGGCGTCGTTGATTTGTGGCAGTGGGTACAAGTCCTTCTTTGTGACGTTGTTTAACTTCCGATATTTAATGTCTACTTGGTTGCTTCCATCCTTCTTCTTCACTATTAAAATTGATGCTGACTATGGACTTTTTGAAGGGGCTAGCATGCCATGATCGAGTAGTTCCTTAATATCCTTGGATACTTCTTCTAATAATTTTGAGTGTCTAATTGGGTGTAATTGAATAGGTTTATGATCTCCTGTATAGATTTTTGGGTGACACCATTAACACAACCCAAGTCAAATTTGTCTTGTGCAAATATTTCCCAATCTTTAGAGAATAAATCCTGAGCTTGGCCTTTCTCAGAGTTAGTCAGGTTGCTTAAATTGGCCATAGAGACAATATTATTTATGCTAAGTTGGTCCTTATTGGGGAGCCCTAATTTGACAAAAGTTCTGAACTCATGGAATGAGTGAATCTACGTGGCAGGGAACAGATGCATAAAAGCAGTTGTTTGATGTTGCCTGATGGAAATGAGCTGACTTTGCAGGTTTACACATAAGATATGTATTTCTCCATGGCCTAGAATGATAGTACTAGGGGCAATGTTTGGTTCAAATCGAGATTTAGACCATGGTTGATATACTTCACCATAATTTCCTTCCAGAATATTAATTTTTAGTCCCGTTGGGATGATTACTTGTTCTCCAGATGGTATAGTGATGGTCTGATTTGATCAAAGTGAATGCCATTTGACTCATCAATATGTGTAGTTAGTGGTTTTATCTTTGACCAAGCTTTGGACTACTCAATAGGGATGACTCTATCTTTGCAGGCCAAATTTATGAATAGGCCGGGTTTCTTTTTCTCAACTGCCTTATTGTAAATTATAGTAAAGTGGAATAACCTGGCAAGAATGGTGAGAGTATCGTCCTTATGATTGGTAACAACTCCATATCTTCTTAGGAAATCAGTCCTGATTAGGATATCATAGTTTGTATTTGGCAACACTATGGCAGGTACTGTTACTACAATGGATCCAAATCTGAGTGGTGGGGTACTGTAGGCGCCCAGCGATTTGTTTGTATGTGTTCCAGATGTTTCATAACTCTGACAGTGGGCAACATTGAGCGCAGTTTTCAGTTTTTTAACCAACTTTATGTTGACTATATTGATAGTAGCACCATTATCAACGATGTCCCAAACTCACACCTTTTTTACCATTATGTCCACATAAGTACATTCAGAGTAGTTTTCAGAGGTATTTAATGTATGAATGCTGTGATTGCTGCCCAATTCTAGGTGTGATTTCAGGCTTAAGCAAATATCTGGGAAGTTATCTGCTAAGGTCTTCATGGGATTGGCTACTTGAACGTTATTAAGATTAGGTAGGTCGGTCAAACATCTGGGTTGGAGGTCTAAATCCTGATCAATAATCTGCTTTGCGTAGGGTTTTAATACTTCAGCTCCATCTTCTTTAAAAATTTTCAAGGGTTTAAATGCTTTTGTGCAGCCCGAGTGAGATCATCATGACATCATTAGCCATGATATGGTGGAGGTTATCTTTAGCAACATCTTCATCCCTGAAGAGCTCATCAGGATCAGGTGGAATGGTTTGAAAATCGGTGGAGTAGGAGCATTCTGCCTCTACTCTACCTGCTCTTTTCCTGCCTCATTGTCACTGTTGATTTCTAGAGCAAAGTTAGCCCCATGCTTTTTATTGGACTGTCTGAAGCATTGTCTAGCTAAATGCCCTTGTTGACCACAATTGTGGCAAGTAATCGGCCCACTTTGCTGTTTTTGCTCGGATTTTTGGTTCATATTTTGGAAATTTTTCCCCTTGTCAGACATCATGTTGCTTTTTGGGCCCAAAAATTGAGATTTTTGCTGATCTTTGGCAAAATTAGGAGTATTGAAATTACAGGAACAGCTTCTCAAGTAATTGGTAAGCTCTTAAATTATAATCTTTCATTGAATGCGGGAAGCATGACATTGTGCAGTTCACTGAAGGGCATAATTGCGTGCAACATTGCAATCTTGGCATCAAACTTATCCATTGCATTGCACCCACGCAGAACTTGTGCCTCATGAAAGAATATTTACGCAAAGTCCTAAATAGTCTCATTCTGTTTGAATTCAATAATAAGAAGCTTTCTTTTTGGTTTCTAATTTCTCAGGCCCTCCAAACTGTTTTGTTATTGCAATTTTGGCATCCATATAGGACCAATCATTGCCCAATTAGGTCATATCAAGGTCACAGCTATGAGCATCAAGTGAGTAATTAATGCTGATCCTTTTGCATGGTCTGATGCTTATCTCATTGCTTTTTCAAATAACTTGAAGAGTGAACGTTTCCATCCTTATCAAACTTTGGTTACTACAGTGGTTTGAAGTCATCTCACCCTATTTTGGGCATAGGGGTTGTACTTCTTCTGGAACGTCTTGGTGTATCATCACCCATTATTTCCCTCTTTCCCGTTGGGAAGTATCTGGAGTCAGGATTGATGCTAGGACTCTAGACATAGAACAAATGTTCAAAATATCAGTTTCTGCATCAGTGTCAACTTCCAATGATTCGATTTCATGATATTGCTCCGAACTACTGGATTCTGCGCCTGAATTCAGCCCTTAGTTACTTTTCCAGGCTGTTTTTTGGGGCGAATAAGAGGAGCTTTTTCCTATTTCTTTTTTGTCAAAGTTGGGCGAGCACTGGCAGCCTTGCTTTTTAAAGGATTCGAATTCTTTTTAAGGTTGTTATACTCCTCTTTGAATAAGGCTTGATTGGTTGTTTGGCTTTTTATATCTATGTCCATACTGTCTCCTTGGGAATTTGAAGTTGATAGCTGCATTCTGAGTTCCCAATTTTCCTGAGCAATTTCAGTATTTCTGGCCACCAATCTTGACACCACATTTAAAGTTTAGAAAATTCCTCTTTGATCTGGGCATCCTCTTCATCCCTCTTCAGGATGACTGGCTTTGCTGCAAGTTCCTCGAAGTTTTTTTAGTATCTAGCTCAGCCCAAAAATGCTCTTAAAAGTTATCAAATTTTTTATTTAAATCCAGGTGATTTCTTTGACCCAATGTGGCATGTATGGTAAGTCGCTCTGATTGAGACAATAGGTAATCTGAATGACTTTCCAGTTTTTGACATCAGTTATTCATAGTTTGTACCCATTTTTGTGATAACCCATGGTGGGCCAGAATTTCTGCAGCTATCTTTGGGACTCTTTCATTAAGAAGCTCCTCAAGGGTGTTTAATCTCCCATGAGCTTCATTGGCAAGTCCCATATTATCAACAATTGCCTTTCAGACTTTAGCAAAACTGGAATTTAGCTTGTCCAGTAGGGCATTTTAGGGAGATTGTTCCTCCCCTTGCACATGGTAGATTTCCGTGATTTCCATATTTTTTCTAGCAATTATTCGCTGGGTATGCTTAGTTGAAGGTTGAACAAAGTCAACCAGTAATTCAATAGTTGCTTGACTGTCTGTGAGACGCCTGGCAAGAGATGCCATGTTAGCATCATGGTACTTCATATATATCTCCATCTTTAGTGCAATATCATTAAGGTAGAAGAACAGGCTGAAGGAGGGATAGATTTTTGAAGTATCAATCCTAAAACCCGGGTATAGGGTTCCAGCATTGCTTTTACGCTTGAAGATGTAAGATCAATTGGGCTGGTTGTATCTGCATGAGCATCCCCACTGTGATAAGATCCAGTGAGTACAAGGTACCCACTTCAGAGCAAAGGCAGCTGGTATTAAAATAATCTGAGATTTCTTTGTCGCTGGTTTCCATCTCATTGTCACTTTCTAGTCAGGCTGATTCTTCCAGGATTTGGTCATGGGAATCCATATTGGAGAATGTAACCAGTTTTTAGTGAGCACCAGTTGTGAAAATCTGAGGATTGCTGCTTAAAAATTGATATCCAGCACATCTATTTGGGTCAAAGTTCTGATGATTGAACCTCAATAGCACCTGTAGTTTACGGTATTTGGACCGTTCAAAAACTCACTAGGCTACTATATCTGCCTAGACTCTTCTGGCCAACTTCAGGCGTAATTTTCCTTTCATGTTCGGGAACTTCTTCCAAGGCAGGTAGATTTACAAGTTATGGATTAGGCGTGTCCAGCTTGTCAAAACCTTCTCCAAAGAAAGCAATCTAATGAGAAACCCAGGAAAGAAATGAAAAAGATATAAATTTTTATAAGTTATTTATTAGATAATGGTCATTAGGCCAGGCGCGAGTATTTATATCACTAGGGCATCTCCTGGCCACATTCCAGCACAAAATTTCAACAGATATTTTACCACCTCAGTTCGGCTCTTGAAATGATATGACTGAAACCTTTTCTTAGATATATTGGTGGCAAAATACTCTCAAAATAGGGAGGATTTCAGGTACAAAAATTGCAATAAAAGCTTACAAAATTAACCTAGGATCTTCTGGATTTCAGTTTCATCATACTGTTGATGAAATACACCTTCTGTGAAATTTAGGCATCAATTGAAGTAATTGATGCACCCCTAATTGGGACGTTGGCAGGCCTCTCCCTCAATAGCACTAGGTAACCCCTTTAAGGCGGTCCATTCAAGTGCTATCATGATAATTAAGTGGATTGACATATGAATTTCGCCCTAAGGTAAAATTATCAATTATGTTGTTCATTAAATTAAAGTCCATGGGACTTTAAACGTTAACTTTGGGTCATCCCTGAACGATTTTGTATATAAATGAATTGATAGTGTTTCTGATAATTAAGACCAATTGCCAAGTTTTGATGCATAGAAACTTGCCCATAATATGTGAGTGTATTTGGGCTAATCACTTTGATAAAATACTTGATCAAAATGAAATTGAGATGTTTGGCCCAAATTGTATAATTGCAATAGGCTTTGAGGTGAGAATAAGGGTGTTAGCTCAAGCGTTGAAAGGGTAATCAGTCCGATCTGATGGTTTTTGAAAGGTTTATTTTTAAGTCAACCACCAGAATCCGACAGTACTGAGACTCCAAATTTGACATATGAGCTGGATGAGAGGGGGATGTCGGACTTATATGGAAGTCATCATTATGCACTCTGAAATCAATTAAGCTTAAATTTTGGAGAAATTAATCTCAAAATTAATTTGGTAAACTCTTCAGAGAAGATTTAAGAATGATATGAGTCAATAGGTGACTATAAGATAATATCAAGGTTAATATAAATTATCATCTTAATTGCGCTGCAAAATGAACATTGACAGCAAGAATCTCTTGTTGAGGATGAGGTTAAAAATCAGGAAATTGAGGACGCCAGGCCAAGAATCCTGAATATGACAGTGGGACATATGCCCTGACAGGGGGAAACTGAGTCTCAAGATTAATATCATCATGAGTAATTGATCAGCCCAACATGACAGAAGGTCATGGGAACCATGCTCTGAGTAGGCAGTAAGGAGAAGAAAAAGAGATTTGAATACCGAAGGTCATCCTGAGCAGGAATGAGTACCAATCAACTGAACTCCACTTGAACTAAAGAAGTATTCAACTGAGTGTCCAAGTCGTAATCATCTGTCCCAATCCTTTTCTTGTTGGAAATCTAGGTAATAGGTGGAATGTGTTGGGATTTTTGCCCATATTCACAGCTGAATAGATTACTAGGGGTCACTAGGTGATAATCTACTATACCGAAGTGAATTGAATATCAGGTGACCATAATTTTGGGTTAACAATTTTTGGGGGATTTTAGGTAATTCGCCTGGGTCAGATTCATCAGGGATTAATCCAGAAGAATGCATAAGATCTTGTTGGGCAGAGTTGCTAATAAAATGGGGGCATCTGATAGTTGATTGAGGATTAACTATCAGGTGTACTGATTGGTATCAATTAGGTTTTATCACTGATTGATTGGAAATTTAAGGAGTAATTTGTGAGGCGAGTGATGCTTCCTGCAACTAGTGAATTGATCAGATGGTTTGCAACCTGCCTTAATGGATAACAAGTCCCATTACATAAGCAGGTCGCTTGCCAATTATGTTTGGTTTACTTATATTGAAAGGAAAATTTTAGGGACACGTTTTCTGACTCTTTACATTTTAGGTCCTGAGGATGTCCAATGATGGATTCTAGACAGGATGGGGAAGACCATCACTTATGAGACGATGATAGGTAATTCAATGGCAACAGTTGCCTTAAAATTGAAGAGTTGCCAACTGAGAGTTGAAGCCAAATTCCCAGTATAAATTCCCACAAGAATTCACTCAATAAAAAATAACTAATTATGAAAGCTTAAAAACCACTAATTACCAGAGTTTCAACATAGTATACTTTAGTAAATTTATTATTAATCTATTTTTCTTCAAGGATATTATCTGCTGGGTTTTTAATTGGAGACTTTTTAGGATAAAGATTAAGGATTTGAGAGTGTACCAGAGAAGAGAAGCTGAGCTAAGACAGGAATTGGTGCCAGCTGTGTGTCACCAGAGAGAAGCTGTAAATGAGGATCTGAGCTTGGTTAAGTTAGGCGGTATAAGGAAAATAATTTCTATTGAGGACATTTTAAAAATTTTGAGGAGGAACTCTGGTCAAGCGTTGGACCTAACACTAGTGATATATTCAACTGTGGATAATAGTCTTCGTACTATTTCAATCAAATATATATTATTATCAGTCAACGCGAAAACTGCACAACACCAAACTTGTGAAGTTCTTAAATTTAGGGGTTATCAGCTATGAACAATCTATAACACCCTTAATTTTAACAGGGTGATAAGAGGTTGAACAACAGGTTAGATCTAGTGATTATGAAGGGCACTTCAGAATCTGGCAGTAAATTGGGGTTTATAATTGCTTACTATCTCCATGAGGGACCAAACATAGAGAATACATGAGTCATAAACAGGAACACAGTTTACTCAAAGATGCTAGGTCTGTTGCAAGGAATAAAGATGTAAACTTGGTAAAGTGATCAATTACTGTCATGATTGCATTATATCTTTTAGAAGGAGAGAGATATATGATAAAATTAACATACTATGAGGTCCAAGGGCCCTTGGCCTGTTGAAATAGATGCAAGACGCCTTTCTTCTCAAATCTGCATGAAATAGGGTGAAAATACACTACACACCAGAAAATCCATATGGCATCTCCTTAAAGGTTACTGGTCAGTTTTTGGTTCTCCTGACCAATTCCCAGTACATCTTAGACCTAGGTGACCCACTATTGGAGGATCGTGGTGCTCTTGAACCAACTGGTCACGAGGGGTGGGTGAACCCAAATTTTAAACCTGAAGTTTATTATTTTATCCTTGAGGACTTAGTGAGTACGCTTCTGGTATTAGAGATTTAAATCTTTATATAAGCTTATCCTTTCAAGAAAGATCAGCTGAGTGGCAAGAACTGGGTCAATGAGGGGCTCATCAGAAGGCATGCTGGCGAACAAGACTAAGATAGGAACCAGCGTCATGATTTATGAAGAGGGAACAACGGTAGTGAGCTGAGGGGAGATAATCTATGCATGGATTTATGGTGTGGGTTTCTACTCAGCATGTCTAGCAATACATTCATGGAACCTTGGAAAAAATTAATAACTTATAATTTGAAGTTAAATAGTATTTAGAAAGTTCAGGATTATTAGTGAGAAATCTTCTAAGATTTTATAAAAGTACATCAGAGACTGATAGTCAGTTTTCACTATAATAACATGCTGTACCCATGAAGGTGGTAACACCAGTGGGTCAGTGCCCAGCTCACAGCCGCCAGCTCCTTGTTACAGATTACTCAGGTTCAATTGGTGAATCAAAACTTTCAGGAAAATAAGCAGATGAATGCTGAACCCCCTTATTCTCTAAGAGAATTACTGCACTCATTAAACTGAAGATGAATTACAAGCCACGATAAAGAGCCTGGACATATCCACATGCCAGAGAACACACACCAAAAGAAAGTCCTCTTTAATGCATTAAAACGCTTTTTGGCATTTAGACGTCCACCTAAAGTGGGTATTATTGCCGGTCAATGAATGGAGAGGTGCTGCCAATTGAGCAAAAGTGTAAAGAAACTTCATGAGAAAAATCGCTGTCTCAAGAAAGCACAAAGTTGCTTCAAGGTAGTTGAGGGGCCATGACTGGATAGCCTCCAGCTTACAAGGGGAACCGCATATCCACCCCTTTAAAACTAAGTACCCTGTAAGGTCACATCCTTGTAAAAGACTTCACACTTGAAGGGTTTCACAAAAAAACCAGATTCGTGGAGGGCCACCTTCACTTCTTCTAGATCCTTCACATGAAGCTCATTGATAGGCGAATGAATCATAATATCATTAATATAAGAAATGGTACAAGAAGCTTCTTTCCACTAGATAACGCATTTAAGCAAATTTAAAATTACAGAAGAACTAAACAGCTCCAAAAAACTGACAAATATAAAACCACTAATGTCCTTGGCACAACAGCCCACTGCTCCAAAATGAGGCAGTAGCGAAACCCCACCTAGCATCTTCCGCCCAGTGGGAAACGCTTTTGAACCAGAATGACAAGCTCCCCCAATTCCTCAGATCAATACATTCCTCAAGTATCTCGCCCTCCACCTTGCACGTTCTCAAAAGGTGCCCCATAGCCCCATTGTGCTCCCCCAAAAAGTAAGATGTTATTTGTCCTCTGGGTGAAATATGGAAACTTTTTCCCCTACAATGATAAACAAATAATAGAATTAGCTCAGGAGCTTATGCAGCCTGCAGGCTTTATCAACTTCGGCCTAAAAGGGGTACTTTGACCTCAGCTTCACTTGCAAAAACTGATGCTGAAATCGCAGCTAACTTTCCCCTGGTGTTCCAGGAAACCTCCATCCCAACCACAAGCACCCAGTTGCCTGATGACACCACTTTTGTGGTTCAATTTTCAGACCTCCTCACCCACCTCCTCCCTGAAACGTTATACAATGAAATAATAGCGGGCTGTCAGTATATGGCGCTGACCCCATTTTTACAATTTGTGGTTCCCAACAGAGCCAATCAATTTGCGGGCCCTCACGCCTTTGCAACCATATGCCTAATATCAAATGAAATTGCCACTTAGATTACCCCTCATACCGTTGTCCCCTCTTCCCCTGATCACCATTTCTGGGCCGAAAGTAGATAAGGGGCGCATGATCTGCCCCATTTGTTTTGACCTGGACAACTAAAAAGTGGCGCTGCCCCACCATAGCCCAAGATGGAGCCCACACGCTTGACTCCCCACATGATGCTCCCATAGCCAACATGAAATCTTTCTTCAAATGGGGCACAATCCTCCTTCCCTCTCCACCAAAACTGGTAGATGCAATTGCCATGGATTCAACCAATAAGGAACCAACATGCCAAACTACCACTCCTAATCCAACTAATCAGGAGCCAGCATGTACCCTAGTAAATTCAAAAAACCCACACAGCCATCCAATCCAGACCACCAACAAATAAATCAACCTATTGTCTTTAACCAACATCCATAGGATTATTTGGAGGAAGTTGATGAGTCGTGAAATCCCATCCCTGACTCAGTTGAGGCCCCAGGCCTTGAAATGTACCTAAATTCAGAATATGAGGCTCAATTCTCAACTCGCTGCTATGCTCTACGCTCAGATGTGGATGAATTCTGAAGTGACCACCAACCCACAAAGAGGCTGAAGCCTTCCCTAATTGTCATCCTCTCTACAAGGTTCTAGTGAAATCAGTCGCAGTCTTGGCCAAGGGGGTACCCGCCCCTGTCTTCCCCCATGCAGAAAAATATATATAAAAGAATTTCTCCAATTCAAACAAGTTGCCATAAAGCAGTACAAAATGTTGTGATGGTCGCAAAATTTGGCCCTAAGACCTGCAAAAACATCAGCAACATCATTACCTTTACCATGCTAACCAAAGTTCGCTCAAGGCTGAAAAACTCTTTTAGAATATCACAACACTTCTCTCAGCTAAATTTGAGCTTTCCAAGCCACTTTGTTACCTTGACCCCCATTTTGAGGATGCACCCATGCCCATGCTTTCAGCGCTCTGCTGTACACTGTCTAACACAGTGGAGGAAGATAAGCCTCTCTATCCTTACTCACCCCCCACCATGGACGCATAGCAGTTTAGCGCATCTGACCTGATTAGTTAATTTTAGTTTTTAGGTTTGTTTTTTATTCGGTTTGAGTGATATTCTCATCTCTTTCTGTTCATTTAAATTTAGCATAGTATAATTTTTGCTCCCTGGAGTTCAGTATTGTCAGTCCCCTGGTCAGCTTGACTTGGTTAATGAAAATAAATGGCACAAGAGAACCAAATATTGCCAATGATCTTATCAATTAGATTTAGAAAGGTTGCTGTCAGGAAATGATGGGAGTAACTCCTAACTGGCCCACTTGTTAAATATGGACCCCAAAGACCCCAGAAGAGTTAGTAGCCCTAAGGGGCTATGAAAGCTAAAACAGGAACTAGAGTAGGTGAGAAACGATGGACTTATTCAAATAGGCCTTAAGTATTTATATGACTTAAGGCTAAAAGTGAGATTGGAAAAGGAGAATTTGGGATAGGTAGGTAATGGGAGCTAGGCGATACAGGCCTAGGATAAGGGAAGTCTTGGCATTGGTTGCTGACAAAGAGATTTATGAAAAACACATTTTACTAAAAAAGGGATTGTCTTTGGCGTAAGTTTCCAGTGAATCCCAAAAAGCCATTTGATTGGGTGCTAGCATCAAGACGGAATTTCACCATGACCCAATTTATTGTTCACATTCTTGGCATTAGTCATCGTTGGCAAATCAAATTATTAATTTAAGTTTTAATATTAACTATTATCCGGGTTTTCCAATACACTGAACTAAAATTCAACCCAAATTAATGTGGAGCCTAATTCAGCGTTCGCTCATAGGCGAGTCATAACCCCTAGAAAAAGGCTTCCCCCAATAAAGGAAACTCTGACAGTCACCAGAGAATTTTTTAACCCAAAAGGCATAAACCTGAACTGTAGAACCCCCTCTTTGGTGCAGATGGCTATGAACCAAACCATGTCTTCTTTGACCCTCACTTGGTAAAAGTGTTGATCAGGCAATCTTAGAGAACACCAAAGATTTTGTTATTACTTAGAAAAATGGATTGATAAATGGCAGGGAATAGTGTTCTGGTACCGTGATGTTTGTTTAGGTTCCCGTAGTCAACAAAGGGGCTAGGAAACCATCTGCCTTCAGGGCAAAAAACTAGGGATGTGATGGGTGAGGATTAAGTGAAGAGTCATCCTTCTTTATCATATTGTCCAACCATATCTTAAGACTTTATCCTCCACTTTAGCGTAAAGATTTAGGAGGTAATTAATTTTGGCCAGGACATCATCAATTGGAATTCCAGATGGTACTCAGAGTGTAGTGGAAGTCTGTTAGCCAAGTTAGTGTCAAAGGCCTCTTTTTAAGGGACAGTAAGGAAGGGAAGTATGATTGGTCTGGGGAGAGAGATAATATTGAGCAAAGAGAGGCATCTGGGGGAAGAGTATATTTAAGGGAAGACCCCACTGAGCTTGCTATCAGTAAAGAAAATTAAAGTCTATATTGATGTTTACACACTAGTGACTCCACCAGTTCACATAATGATCACAGGATATAATCTTTCTTTTGCTTTTATTAAATAAATACTAGCTAAATTTTAATTTTTAAAAATTTAAAAAAACCAGTTGATCAAATCAAGCAATTTAAAACAGAATGTCAATGCCATCAACGCCTGCTACCCTAGCTTGGGGTTGGTGCACCGCCTTCTGGCGTCCTTTGACCTCTGCTAAAATGCATATGGGCTGGCTCTGCTAGCCCTCCCAATACCACCAGACGTTACGTCCCACCTTGGGACTTAGCCCACCGTCTTGCAAGCTTACAGGAGGTGCTCCAAAGCCCATTGGTGCTCTCTCAGAGTAACCTGCATTTTGGCCTCTGGGTCAAATATGGGAATCTTTTCCCATACATGAGTGCAGCCATCATTGAGATGGCCACGATAGTTTTCAGGCCTATCAGATATATCAATTTTCACCCTTTTAAGGGTTACTTTAACCTTTGAATTTGATCCAAGGCCAATGCAGTGGCAGCATCTAAGCTCCATTTATTTATAAAGATACTAATTCCCACTGTTTTACATGGCTCTCATATGAGGCCGCTTTGGTAGTCCAGTTTGCTGGATTGCCGTCATTTCTCTCCCCTGAACGCCTTTGCCATGAACTGACAGAATGTTTGGCCATTCATGGAACAGACCCCATCTTGCAGTTTGTGGTTCCATGTGGGGCAGTTCATTTGAAAGGCCTCACGCCTTACTGACAATTTTTCCTTTCCATTGTGACAACCACCTTATAATTCTTCCCAAACTGTGAACAGATCCGCACCTGATCACCTTTTTTGGGCGCACATCAAAGATGGCCACGCCATATGCCCCTTGTACTTTAAATTGGATCATTCAAAGCGCAAGTGCTCAATGGCTTCCACCTCCATTGCTTCCACCGCTCCTCCTTCTGGCATTGGTTTGACTCCTGCCTTGCCCAAATTTTTCGAGTGGGACATGATCCTCCCGCCCACAACCTCAGCTAATTCTGCGCTGCTTCTAAAGCAGCAGCTAATCAAAAGTTGAAGTTTTTATTAAAATTCGTCAGAATTATGGAATCCTGAGCCAATGGCTGAGACAGATTTGGCTGAGCTTCTGCGGTTAACCATTCACAGTCAATTAGGTTCTGCCACTGCACTGACTCTGGTGGCTGACCCAGCATAAACCAATTATATTCCATTTGAAGCGCTAAAATGGATTGATGATACAGATTGGCATCATAATGTTAAGCCCAATTTCTACTTGGAGGAATTTTTTGTAAATCCTCCTGATTCATTTCCCTGCTGTTTTGAATCTAAAAATGGTTTCTCAAATTATAAAAATATTAAAAAATTCTGTTAAAAGCAGCATCTTCCCCCACCAACTCACTCCTCCACCAACATCTTCATGAGGTAATGGAACTCCTTGTTGAGGGTTATAAAAATTTACTGAAGGGTTATTATCAGCAAACAACCCCAATAAACTTATTAATGCACAGGTTCAGTTTCTTGTGCACTTATCCCCATTGTATAGTTTATTATATTATTGGTTGATAATAGTATGATGACTATTATCCATAGTTGAGTAGAGCTCTTATATCTCAGCCCTTCGCTCATCCAGTATTCCTGCTTAAAATACTTGAGATGTCATGATTTAGGGATTCGTTCCCTTGTTCTGTCCAACCCGATCTTCTCTGAGATTCCCTGGTGACAGTCTCTTCAGTCCAACACACAGTCAATAGCAATCCCTAATTGTTTCTCTTTCTTATCTAGATCCCCGCTCAGATTTTTACTCTTTTCTCTAAGAGTCTCCCAATTATTGTAACATTAATAAATCCTTTAGAAGAATATAACAATGGAAAGCTGATGATAATTTACTTAGACTATATACCATGTGAAAAACTATAAAACTTCTTTACTAAATGCTGTTCTTGTAAATACTGTTTTTTATTATGAGTGAATCCTAGGAGTTTTTATAGTGGGGATTTGGTCATCTAACCCTCAGTTGACACATCTTTGATGAAATGGCAGCCATTGCCATTGAATCAGCCATCCTTGTCTTGGCAGTGATGATATTCCCCATCCTGGCTAGGATTCCGTCATTGGACATCCTTAAGACCTAAAAGGAAAGAGTTGGAAAACGTGTCCCTAACGTTTTCCTCTTGAAACAAGTGAACCAACCATTATTAACTAGCGACCTGCTTAGGTAATGGGACTATTAGCCATTAAGGCAGTTCATGCACCAACTGATCACTTTGCTAGTTGCAGGCGTCATCACTCTCCTTGCAACTTGCTACTCATTACCAATCAGTTGGTGTAAATCCTGACCAATCCCAATCAGTTCGCCTGATAGTTAATCACTATTGAATGCCCCTATTTTGTCAGCAACTCTGCCCAACGAGATCTTAAGTATTCATCCAGATCTATCCCTGATGGATACGACCAGGCGAGTATCTCAAAATCCCCAAAACCATAGTTACTCTAAAACCTGGGCCAACTGATTTACAATAAAACTCGCATTAGGGGGATTTTCCCCTGGCGACACCAGGTAATCTAGCAAGCTGGGAATATAAGCAAAAATCCCAACACATCCTCCCTCTTGCCTAGATTTCCAGTGAGAAAAGGACAGGGGCATGATACCACTTCAGACACTCAGTTAGATACTTCATTGGCTAAAGTGGAATAAGATTGTCAGTACTCAACACTGCTCGGGTTGACTGTGGAATTTTTGGTCTATTGAGGATGACTGGTTCTTCTTATTGTGTAAGATGGAGTTTTGAACGTCTATTGTATAAAGACAACAGACCAGATGGTGACTATAATTAAGATATAACTCCTTAGTAATTCTATCTGGAGTTGTATTATTCTGTCATTACTTAGACAATGGCACGCTGCCCTGATCTTCCTAATCCCAAGTTAATCCTCAACTTAATACAATGTAAAGTATTAATACAAAAGCTTATAAATTAAATTATAGAACTGTAGGATATTTGCCTTTTTTATTTTTACTAACTTGGGATAATTTTTAGACTTCAATGTTTACTACATCTTATCTATGACGTCTCAATTTCAATGGCACTTGGCATAGAAAGTAACGAGTTCATTTGAGGGTCTACAATCCATTCAAGTTGAGACATCTTAAATGTCTCAGAGTCAGTCTCAAGCTCGGAAATATACTCAAAACAGCATTTATAACATGTCTGCAAATAGCTGAACTGATACTCATCTCAAGCAATAAGCAGCACATACCAGGGCGATTCATACCACTAATTAGTAAATAATTTGATTGAAAACTCGATCAATATTAAAAACTAATTTTGACATAGACCAACAAAGCCCATGTGCCCAGGTTATTTAGTTGGCTATTATTATAGATCTGACTAAACCAAGAAAGCCCCCTTGCCCATGTCATCATAGTTGAATATTATTAAGTGGAATCGCTAGGCCACAAATCTTAAGCTGTACATAAGCTTAAAATATTCCTGATCTATATCACTGATATCTGATATGATTCATAATAAATTAAGCTTGTTAATATTATTATGTCCCTATCAAATATCCAACAATTATATTTAGTCAACAACTCAATATTTACCCCACCTTAACTGGATATAAATGGCGGTACTCTTTCTCTGATTCACATTGTCCAACTTTTCTCGCTCATCTAAGTATGAACAATATCTCAATAGTCTTTCTGCCACTGACCAACAAATCTTCTTATGACTAAGCAAGTCTATGCAGCATGCAATGGTTAACTTGGGCATGTTGCCCACGATTTCACAAGCTGGATTGACCAGCTACGCTTCTACATTCCTTGAGGGTTCATTTTCACATCCCACAGTAATTTCACCAATAATTGATGAACCCAAGCAAACCCCTTTGGCTCCGATTACTATTCATCAAACTTCTCAATGGGTCGAGTCAGATCCTCCTACAACTCTTTCATTAACCCTTCAGGCTTCAGAAGTCAAACACCCTCAAGAAACTCTTATCTGACATCAATTCACTTTGGATAGGGATCTTCTTTATGACTTTCTGTTTGCCCTTTTTTTCTATTTTCGCTTTTAAAAACCTTGTTTCCTTTCATGTGCAGGCAGGGTGGCTTCATTAGGTTTTGAGCTTGATTCAATGTTAGAGCTCATATATGCCTATTTTATTGTCTGCACTTGCTAGCGGTCATGAGATTGCCCCCATTTAAGATATTTGAGGCCAATAAGGTCATTATTTTTGCTAACTCAGTTTCTAGGATTTGGTGCAGTCCCGCTTTGGTGCATATGGATTTACGTTCCATTGGACCTCAAGGCTCAGGTTTCTAAAGAGTGATGTATCCTGGTTTTATACCAAGAACTTTGTAAAAGCCTGGCGAAAGGGCTTCCAGAAAAGTATGTTCCACAGATGGCTCTTCTGGGCGCGTGCATTCGCTTCCCTCCTTCCTCTACCCCGCTGATACCATGCCCCACAGCCTTGTGCACTTGTGTAATAATTTCCATTCAGTCAGAAGGTTTTGGGAAAATTTGATGCTGCCCATCAGGCCTGAGCTTATATAAAACTCCATTCCAATATTCAGTGTCAGTTAATGCTTTTTCAATTGCTTTTTCACTTCAGCTGGATCATCCTCATATTTACAGTTAATCATCTTTTCATGAAGTTCATCAGCTAAACTGCTCAGGACAGCTACAATAGGAAGTCTTAATAATCCGTATGCAATTTGATGGGCTGCCCCAGCTCTATGAATAATTTCGTAATCATATGCTTGTAATTTCAAAGCCCAGCTGGCTAAACGTCCTTCAGGTTACTTGAGGTTGTGGAGCCATCTTAACGAGCTGTGATCCGTTACTACTTGAAACTTGGTGCCATGAATGTAAACTCAAAATTGTTTACATGCATAGATTATGGCTAAACACTCTCGTTTGGTCACTGTATAATTACGCTCATGCTTATTCAGCGTCCTGCTGCAATAAGTGACTAGACGCTCCTCATCATCTTCCCCAATCTGAGATAGCACACCCCCAATTGCAGTCAACGAGGCATCAGTTTGTATGATAAAAGGCCTACTGAAATTTGGATATTGAAGGATAGGCGCGGAGCTCATTCTGGTTTTCAAAGCCTCAAAAGCCTGTTGGCATTCTTCTGCCCAGCAAAATTGAACTCCTCCTTGCAGCAAATGGAATAGGGGCTTAGCAATCCTCATGAACCCTTCTACAAATCTTCGATAGTACCCTACCATGCCTAAGAACACTTGAACATCCCTCATACTCATTGGAGGTTGCATCTTAATTGCCTCCACCTTTTGAGGTTGAGGCCGCAAGCCTTTAGCATCAATAACGAACCCAAGATATTCCAATTGTTCTTTAAAGAATTGACATTTTCTAGGTTTTATCTTCAGATTAGCTTTCAACAGTCGTTCAAACACTTGTTCTAGGTGCTCCAAATGTTTGGAAAACGTTTGTGAAAAGACATTGATATCATTTAAGTAAAGTACAAAGGATAATTTAAGATCCCCCAAAATTGTGGCCATCACTAGTTGAAAAGTTGCTGGCGCATTGCACAGCCCCTGTGGCATGCGCGTCAATTGAAATAGTTCTTGAGTAGCAATCATTGTGCACTTCTCCTGCTCCTCTTGAGGCAGTTCAATTTACCAATATCCTGAGATAAGGTCCATTGCAGTAAAGTATTTTGCCCCTCCCAGCCGATCCAAAGCATCATCAATTCTATGCAACAGATAGGAATCATTTTTCATAATGACATTTAGGCATCAATTATTTAATCACAACTTGATTGCTGCCATCTTTTTCTTTACGATTATAACTGGACTGCCCATGGGCTTTTGGATGACACTATCATTCCACTTTTTAGCAATTTTTCTAGCTCTTCTGCACTATTTTGTTGCTAGCCCTGGGGCACCGAATTGGCCTCATTCTAATAGGTGCATGGTCCCCAGTGTCAACAAAATGCTGGACTCCTTTTTCACAACCTAAATCTTGATCATCTTTGGTGAAAATTTTGAATATTGTTCGAACAACTCTAGTGCTTCATCCTTCTATTGTTCTGATAATCTGGTAAAAGATTCTCGAGGGTTTAAGTATGTGCCCCAAGGGTTTCATTTGGTAAGCCTAGCTCAGATAAATCGCCAAATTTGATGGCTGATTTTAATTCGTCCCTTGGAAGCAGATGCACAAATGCAACCACTTGATAACTATTGACCTTAATAGTTTGGCTGGTCAGATTTGCTAATAGGACATTAATTTCCCCATGCCCTGGTATAAGTATTCTAGGTGCCACACAAGGTTCTAT
Source organism: Massospora cicadina (assembly GCA_022478985.1). Classification (NCBI taxonomy): domain Eukaryota; kingdom Fungi; phylum Entomophthoromycota; class Entomophthoromycetes; order Entomophthorales; family Entomophthoraceae; genus Massospora; species Massospora cicadina. Next base: position 73,560 of record JAKSZP010002958.1, read on the forward strand.
ACAAGAGCAATGCCACGGGGACATAACCTCACCATATAGTCCTTCTGGAATATCCAGAGTGGTCCCAGTCTTCATAACCAGTTGATGTCCTGGAGCTATTGTCACATCTTTGTTCACACATAGGGGTGTTCCTCGATTTTCATTTATAGCATTCAGCATGGAATGGCTTTGATTTCCCCGCTGAATATATCCTATTGGTATTATTCCATTGGCATAAGATATATTAATAAAGTTTAGATGACAGCTTGCGGGCTTTGTATTGTCATAAGAGTTGTAAATTGGAAGTGATTGGCCTAAAATTGTTAAGACGTTTTTTTTAAAATCGCATGAGATCCCATAGGTCCTTAAAAACTCGTTCCAATTAAGATGTCATAATTGGTGTTCAGAAGCACTATTGCGGGTGCTGCTACTACTAAAGCTCCAAATCACAGTGGCAAGGCGCTATAAGCTCCGTCACTCATAGTGCTGTTGAGGCCTGCAGTTTCATACTCCCTATGATGGCCAATGTCTGGCGCAATTTTCAGTTTCTTCACCAACTTTGTGGAAACAATGTTTACAGGTGCTCCGTTATCAACAATCGCAACAACTTTGATCTTGTTGACCAGGATATCCACATAAGTGCACTCCAAGTAGTAGGAATTGATAGAAATTACTAAGTGAATATGTGAAGAATCCAGAGAATTAAGAGTGTTCTTCAGAGTATTTCCAATGCTATGATATTCATGGATGAATTTGTCAATTGGCATTGCTATATTGACCCCTTTCAGACTTGGGGTATTGGATGCATTGCTTGGACCTTCTACTGGAATATTTTCAATTATTTGTTGCACATATGGTTTAGATACTACTTCAGAGGCCTCAGGTCTGAAAACCTTACTCTGAGAGCAAGTTACCACATGTGCATTTGTAGAATTTTCATTAGGTACTAAAAAGGAATTTGTTTTATCATTAAGCAAGGCCTCATGGCCTGCAAATTCTTGTCAATCAGGCAGTACTGGTTTTTCCAGCACAATAGAGCGTCCTGCATCTATTGTGCTTGTTCTTTTCCCTTCCCCTGCACATTATCAGGAAGGACTACATTGACGTTGTACTGATGACATCAAGAGGCAAAGTGCCCTTTACAGTTGCATTTATAGCAGGTAATATCATTCATTGAGCGTGTGGGCTTTGTATCTTGAGTTCTGCTCATTTTTCACAGGCGAATCATTTTCAATCTTCTTATTGACTTCAATGGGTTTCCCAACAGAGGCAGGTCCTGATTTGTACCCAGTATTAGGAGGTCCATAGTTCTGCAAACATCTGTAAAGATAGTCAACTAGTTCTGATGTTGTAAGATTTTGTAGAAAGGCAGGCATTAAAATGTTTGACAAATTTTGGTAAGGTTGTACCGCATGTTCTAACACAATCTTAGCATCAAACTCAACCATAGCCTTGGCGCCTAGGAGAAATTGTGCTTTGCAATAGAATCGATCCATGAATTCATCAATGGCTTCATCTTTCTTATATTGAATATTCATAAATTTAGATTTTCTTGTTGACATCCATTCTGGACCTCCGAATTTGTCAAGCACAGCCTCTTTGACTTCAGCGTAAGTTGGGTTTTCATTGATATGAGGCATAATCAACTCAATGCTCCACTGATCCAAGCAGTTAATCATGGCAGCTTCTTTGTTGTGGTCGCTGGCCCCATACATAGCCAATTCAAAGCATTTGATAAATGTGGTGATACTTCCGTTCTTATCAAATATAGCAGGTTCACTAGTTTGTAATTATCGCTTTCCTGCCCAGGGTTATCATAATTGCTTCTTTGATGGCTTGGGCCAGATGCACTAGGGCGTTGAGGCACTGCACCATGATCTAAGGTATTGGGGTTGGCCAAAGCAACCATATTACTGGGCATCTGTTGACGTGGTACAGCATCTACTTCAGTGGCTACTTCTGAAGCTTCATCCTCATAGCATTTGGAAGCACTTTCAGTTGAATGGTTTGTAGCACATTGACAATGCCCGTCACATAAGTTTTGGTTTTGATCATTAATTTCATTTTCCCAATTTATAAAATTTCGAATTTTTAACTTTAACTTCGCAACTTCCTCATTCAAAGTGGTGGTTTGTAATTGCAAAGTGGAAATCACTTGGTTTATTTCCTTTATTGTCTTCTTACACTGATTTACTTCTCCATGAAGAAGATTGTTTGACTCATTAATATTGGTGCCCTCCTCATTAATATTATCAATCTACCAATTGAGATGATCAATAGAATCTTGAATTTTATCATTTTCTGCCCGTTGGCCTTCAAATTGTGTTTTCCATTAATTGATTTTTTAGTATATTCACCCTTCATCTGCGAAATTTGGGTGCACTGTCATCAATGATGATTATAAAATTCATCATTAGTTTTTAGCTGTGCCTCTTGAGCTTCGTGATTAAGCCTCATGAACTCTGAAGCATTAATAGAAGTCTGTGTGATATTGTTAACTTAAATTATTGTAATTCCTCTTTCTTCTAAGAAATTACAAAAGATAGGATGTAATCTGTCATTTAGCTCTTGTGCTAATTCTGCCACTCTGTCATTAGCCCAAGTAGCTAGATTATAATTCGCTTCCAAGCTAGAATGGACTTCAGCAAAGTCGGCCTCTAAACACTCATTTTAAATTTGGGCCGCCTGGCTGGAGTTGCGTGAGAAGTTATCCAACTCAGTAATGGCCGCATGATAGCGAGCAGTTGTCATCTGAGAATATCTAGAGTTGGGATGTACAAATTTGACTAGGTTTTGGGCAATATTCTCTATCCCAATTAAATTATTTCTGACTTGAGCTACACTCAATTGATGATGAGCTAGATATCTCATCCACTACACATCCTGCTGTCATTGACGATAGAAAGGATTACTGCTGTTATCCGCAGGCCCTTGTCCCATTTGGTACCCTCTTAACAACTGATGCTCAAGTCATTCAAGTTCTTCATGTGAAATGGCTTATCAGGGTAGGTAATGATAGGTACGTTATTCAAATTAATTTGGGACACAGTCATTTCTGTATTCCTATTAGGTCCAATAATAGTTCTAAAAATTAATAGGGATTACTCCCATACTTGACGCAGTCACCATCTGCATTCCCAGCCATGAGTGCCACTTGTTGAATTTTTGGTCTATTGAGGATGACTGGTTCTTCTTATGGGTAAGATAGAGTTTTGAACATCTATTGTATGAAGACAACAGACCAGATGGTGACTATAAATTAAGATATAACTCCTCGGTAATTCTACTTGAAGTTGTATTATTCTGTCATTACTTAGACGATGGCACGCTGCCCTGATCTTCCTTATCCCAAGTAAATCCTTGACTTAATACAAAGTAAAGTATTAATACAAAAGCTTATAAATTATAATATAGAACTGTAGGAATATTTGCCTCTTTTTATTTTTATTAAATTGGTATAGTTTATAGGGTTTGATGTTCACCACATCTTACCCATGACGCCTCAATTTCAATGGCACCTTGCCAGAGAAAGTAACAAGTTCATTTGAGGGTCTACAATCCATTCAACTTGAGACATCCCAAACGTCTCAGAGACAGTCTCAAACTCAGAAATATACTCAAGACAGCATTTATAACACATCTGCAAATAGTTGAACTGATACTCATCTCAAGCAATCAGCAGCACATACCAGGGCGATTCATACCACTAATTAGTAAATAATTTGATTGAAAACTCGATCAATATTAAAAACTAATTTTGACATAGACCAACAAAGCCCATGTGCCCAGGTTGTTTAGTTGGCTATTATTATAGGTCTGACTAAACCAACAAAGCCCCCTTGCCCATGTCATCATAGTTGTATATATTAAGTGGAATCGCTAGGCCACAAATCTTAAGCTGTACATAAGCTTAAAATATTCCTGATCTATATCACTAACATCTGATATGATTCATAATAAATTAAGCTTGTTAATATTATTATGTCCCTATCAAATATCCAATAATTATATTCAGTCAACAACTCAACAATGACCTTCAGCATGTGGCGCTCTTCCTCCTCCTCCTCACTACCACTTACTCAGAGCACGGTCCCCATGATCTACTTTCATCCTGGGGTGATCAATTTACTCGTGGCAATATTAGGCCTTGGATTTAGTTTTCACCTCATCAGGGCATATGACCCGCTGTCATATTCAGGATCCTTAGTCCAGCATCCTCAATTTCCTGATTTTATCCTCATCCCAAACAGGAGACTCTTGCCATCAATGTTTGTTTTGCAGCTCAATTTAAGAATACTTATTTATGTTCACTCTTGCTATTTCTCTCATAACCTCTTGACTTAAGTCATTCTTAGTTTTTTTTGTGGAGAGCTTATCCCATTAATTTTCAGACTAATTCAACAAAATTGGAGCTAAATGGATTGTAGAGTGCATAATGTTGACTTCAATATAAATCCAACATCCCCCTCTCATCCAGCTCATATGTCAAATTCTGAGTCATGATACCAGCAGCTTCTAAATAATTTTGTCTGCTAAGACTTCCGACTCTTCCAGCAGATGAGTTAGAATGCACAGCGGAACCTCTTCTATGGTCCTTCCAGGACTCATACGCCTAGTCTGGCACTAGCAGCAGGTTCTTCTGTTGAATTACTGGAACTTGTAACTAATCCCTCTGAAACCAGGCTTGCAATCATTTTGATTAACTCTCATCCAACTCTTCCTCTGCCATCAACTCCAGAGTTGGATTTCAAAACTCTCCTGGATTTGTCTCCTTTCATAGATGCACTGACCATCATCATGGATGCTCCAGGGATTATGCCGTTTGCTCATGATTGCTCATTACTTGCCAGGTCGAATCTGCTTCCTGAGTTCCTCTTCTGACTTGGACAATTCTATAAACCTGCTGTCCTAGTTACCAAGCTCACCATTGGTAACAGTATTCATTTTGAGCTCCCCTACGCTGAACTACGGGCCTAAGTCACTGAGGCTTTATCCCTAGCGCTTAATCCCTTTGATCTTGAGAATATTTTTTTCATGATAATGCCGCTTATGCTCTTTGCTTTGATGGCCAAAATCTTTGAAGTTGGTCAAAAAAGCTTCCAGCCTCTCCCAGGTTTCACCATTCCTTCAGCTTCAGCTTCTGAGAATCCCATAGTTGTTGCTTGCAGGATGCCATTTTCTCCCTGCATGACTATCTTTTCTCTGGTACTTCCCATTGGTATCTCCACTGATAGCATTACTAGGAGCAAGGTTCGGCAACCCCCATCAAGCATCCCTTTTTTTATTATGGCCCATATGTCTGTTGTTCTTGATGAAGCCCGTCATTGGAACTCATGACTAAGCTTCCAGCTCTGGTACCATATCAGGATTACTTGGGATTATTTGCTGACTGCCTCTATTTATACTGTTGCTTTCCTCCCCGCTCCAGAGTTTTGCAATTGGCTTCTTCAAACATTTCAATTTTCTTTGACCTAGTCACTTTCTCACAGGGCTCTGCGTCCAATCAAAGAACTAGGTCTTGTGTAGGTCTAGCCCTCGCTAGCATCTAATCTCACATCAATTTTGATGGGCTGTTTATTTCTACTGTGATCCATCCTTTCTTCCCCAAGAGGCGATATATGAGGAATCACCCCCATATTGAGTACAATTAAAGTAATAAAAATTATAAAACTATATTGGTTCTTTCTATGCGGTTTATAAACTTTTTTCAGTATCTTTTATCAATCTTTTATTAATATTATTCTTTTTTTCAAGGGACTTGACCTTGTTTTTATTCAACGGTCCATAGTTTATTTTTTCATCAAACTGGGTCCTGGGTACTTAAACCTACCAGTTTTCTATGGTTCAGATGTCCTTTTTTGGACTTAACCACTAGATTGGTTCAGAGGTCCTTTTTTCAGACTTGACCTGTAATCAGGACATGACCAACTTAATGGTTAATCAGTCCTTTGGGAACTAATTTATTTTTTCATCACTTCATCGCTTATGATACTTAGCATGGACTCAATTTACAACTCTTCTATCCAAGATATTCTTGATGGAGTAGGCGTCAGTCACTGACTTGGCGATAATTTCAAATGGACCTTATTACAATGCATCTAGTTTGTTTTTTCTTCTAAAACCATGCCTATCACAATAAGCAACTCTTTCACCTATTGCTATTCTGCTAAGACTGGTTAGTTTTTATCATCTGTCAATTTTGCTTGTATCCTTTTCTTCAACATAGTATCATATGCTTGCAATTGCATATTGATTAAGATATTCATTAGTCGCCATCTAATGTTTGGCGCTCATCTCTAACGTTGGTTCCACCACTGAGTATAAAATTGGTGGCAACGCGGCCTTCCTCCCATATAGCAACTCAAATGGAAATTTTCCCATTGCCGTTTGATGACTGATAAGTAGGCGAATGTCACTGAAGTCATGTAAATTCCCCACATAGAAGTTCTTCCTGCGACCAGCTTCCTCAGCATCATGGCCAGCGTTCCATTCACTTGCTCTACCAGTCCGTTCATCTCCAGCTTGTAGGGTACTGACATGACTCCTCTGATTCTCATTATCTCATTCAATTGTGGGATCACATGAGACGTGAAGTTTGTCCCATTGTTGCTAGGCAGGACCTGCGGACATCCATGTCAATATACTACTTGATCCAGGATGAACCTCATGGTGCTAGTAGTGTCTACTTTAGCCAGGGCCTTTGTCTTAACCCATCTCATCAGATATTTGATAGCAACTATTATGTAATTGACTCCCCCTGTGCTCATCATCAACGGTCCTATTACATCAATGTACACCTTATGCCATAAAAATCCAGGGTGGACCAGTCATTATCCAGTTGTATTCTTATGTGGTTTGTGCAGCTGACAATCAACACAACAAGATAGATAGTCTGCAAAATCGTAGTTAATAAACTCCCAGTAGTAGTACTGGCAAATATGATCGGATTGTTTTTCTCAGGCCTCCATGCCTGACAACCTTATTCGCGGCTTGAATGATAGCTGCTCTTTCTGACAGCTTTGAGAATAATAACTGCTTCCCGTTAATTGTCTTAAACAATTGTACATCCATGATCTCAGTGTTTTCCATCACTCTCTGTAGCGCATCTTAAATTACTTGGGGCTTATCCCAAATTTCTCCATTAACCATTCTCTGGTATAGCTCATCCGCCTGCGGGTATACCATCTGGACCATTGGTAATCACAATAAGCCATCCGCATTATGGTGAAAAGCCCCCACTCAGTGGACAATCTCATAATCATAAGCCATATCTTAAGTGCCCATTGGGACAGTCATCCTTCAGGCTCTCTCAAATTGTGGAGCACATGCAACGAAGAATGGTCCATCACCACTTTAAAGTGCGTTCCATGGATATACACCTGAAACTGCTTACAGGCATAAATGACTGCAAGGCATTCATGCTCAATTATGGTGTAGTTCCTCTCATCAGCTGAGAGTGTCTGGCTTACATATTCCTTCAGATGTTTGTCCCCAAGTTCATCAACTTAGCTTACTATGGCACCAATTTCCATCAATGAAGCATCAGTTTGTATAATAAATTTTTATTAAAGATTCATATACTTCAAAATTGGAGAATCTATTAGGTAACGGCGTGGCTCATCAAAGGATTCCTACGCTTCTTCATTCCATACAAATCCTTTTTTTGGATCCTTCAACAAATTGAATAAGGGCTTGGCTATTTGGGCGAAGTCCCAAATAAATCTTCTGTAGTAAATGACCACCTCAAGGAACACTTGGATGTCTCAGACACTCTTTGGCACAGCCATCCATTCTATGTCTTCTATCTTTTGGGCTTGCAGCTGCAATCCACTAGAGTTGATCACAAATCCCAGATGTTCCAACTCTTTTTTGAAGAAGTGACACTTCCTCAGCTTAATCTTCAGGTTAGCCGCAGTCAGTCACTTGAATACTTCTTCCAAGTGGTGTAGGTTTTCAGTAAACGTCCTACTGAACACATTAATATCGTCCAAGTATATCAAGATGCATGACAACTTTAAGTCGCTCAGTAAAGCGTCCATGGCCCTAGGGAACGTTGCAGGCGCAATACATAGACCCTGGGAATCCTCATTGGTTGGCATAGCCCCCTGCAGGGTAATAATTGCACCTTTTTTCTGGTCTTCTTTTGGAAAGTTGATCTGCCAATATCCCAAGATCAGATCCATTTCAGGAAAATGTTTCACTTCTCCCAATTGGTATAGCGCATCATCAATTCTAGGTAGGGGATATGAATCCTTCTTCATAATTTTATTCAGCTTTTGGTAGTTGATAGCCACCTGGTTAAATCCTTCCTTTTTCTTCACAATTAGAATCGGACTTTCCCAGGGACTTGACAATGAATCTAAAAGCCCATGCTTCACTAGTTTGCTGATATCATCTTCCACTACTGCTTCAGTGGCTTTCAATTGTCAGATTGGTCTCAGACTTATTGGCAAATTTTCCCAGTGTCTACCTTGTGGATCACATCTCTTGTGCATCCCAAATTGTGGTCATCCTGAGCAAATACTTTCCGATACTTTTTGAATAATTTGAGCACCTCCTCTTGCTGGCCTTCTGACAGATCATCGAGTTGCTTCTGATCAACCAATATGTTGATACTTTCAGTTACCCCAGCCGGTAATACCATCTCATTGAGAGTCCCAAAAATCGTGGAATATTCTCAATTCAGCTTTCAAGATCAGAGAACAAATGCGATGATCTGATATTTCCTGATCTTCATCAGTCTTTCACTTAAATTTGCCAGGAGAACTCGAATTTCTCCATGGCCCAGCATTATTTCAGGATCCACCCAAGGCTCCACTCTGGACTTCTCTCAGGGGCTTCCAACCTCCCCATACAAAAGCTCAGGTATCTCCAATGTCAACCCTGTGTCAACTATCATCTGCAATCCTAGCGGTATGGTTTTCTCATTCTTGATCCTCAGTGGAATTCCCTAGTTCTCTAGGATTTCTGTTGGCATTTTTCATCACTTTTGTCCAACTAATTGGTATTGTATTGGGACAATGACATCATTGTATATTAGATAAATGAAGTTGATTCTCCTATTCAGCGGGGATTCACCATTGTAAAAATTTACTTATGGTTGTTATTGGCAAGCAACCCTAATAACCTTTTTCTGCACAGGTTCAGTTTCCTCATGCACTTCATTGAGTTATATAGTAGGTTCTTATTTTATAGTATGACGACTATTATCTGTAGTTGATTATGAGTTCATATATTTCGGCCCAACGCTTTGCCAGTATTCCTGATTATTTACTTGTGATGTCATACTCATAGGGATTCGTTCCCTTGTTCTGTCTGACCCATTCTTTGCTGAGATAACCTGGTGACAGTCGCTTCAGTCCAACACACAGTTTAAAGCTATCCCCAATTGCGACTCCTTCTTCTCTAGATCCTTGCTCAGATCTTCACTCTTTTCTCAAAGAGTCTTCCAATTATTGCAAACAGCAATAATATTCTTGAGACAGAATAGCACAATGGAAGCTGATGATAGTTTACTCTTTAAACTATATCCTGAATGAATAACTTAGAACTATATATCTGTAATATGATCTAATATCTGTTGTATTATCTGGTCTTTATTATAGCGAATCCTAGGGAATTTATAGTGGGGATTCAGTCATCAAACCTTCAGTTGACACCTCTTTAATGAAACGGCAGCCGTTGCCATTATTTCACCCATCCTCATCTCAGCAGCAATGGTCTTCCCCATCTTGGATAAAATTCTGTCATTGGACATCCTCAAGACCTAAATAGAAATAGTCAGAAAACGTGTCCCTAACGTTTTCCTCTTGATCCAAGTGAACCAACCATATTTGGCTAGCGACCTGATTAGGTAATGGGACTTATTACCCATTAAGGGTGGTCACGCACCAACCAATTGATTCGCTAGTTGCAGGCAGCGTCACTCACCTCACAACTTGCTATTCATTCCCAATCAGTTTGTGATGGAACCTGACCAATCCCAATTGGTACATCTGATAGTTAATCACTATCAGATGCCCTATCTCGTATTCAACTCCACCTGATGAGATCTTAAGTATGCATCTGGATTGATCACCTGATGGATATGACCAGGCAAATATCCCAAAATCCCCTAAACTGTAGTTACTCTGAAACTTGGGCCAACCAATTTCCAATTCACTTCGCCTTAGGGAAATTTCCCCTAGTGATTTCTGGTAATCTAGCAGGCTTGGAATATGGGCAAAAATTCCAACACATCCACCATCTTACCTAGATTTCTAGCGAGAAAAGGACCAGGGCATGAGAACACCACTTCGGACACTTAGTCAAATACTTCATTGGTTCAAGCGGATTACATTCAGCAAATACTCAACGCTTATCAGGATGACCTTTGGAGATGGCGCTCTTCCTCTTCCTCCTTGCTACTGCCTTCTCAGAGCGCAGTCCCCACAGTCTACTGTCATTCCAGTCTGATTGATTTACTCGTGATGATATCAGTCCCAGGATCCTGTTCCCCCATAAGGGTATATGAAACGCTGTCATATTCAGGATTATTGGTCCAGCGTCCTTGATTTCCTAATTTTCTCCTCGTCCTAGACAGGAGACTCTTGCCTTCTATGTTCATTTTGTGGCTCAATTAAGAATACTTGTTTTTATTCGCTCTGGTTATTTCTCTAATAACCTCCTGGCTCAAGTCTTTCTTAATTCTTCCCTTGGAGAGCTTATCCCATTAATTTTGAGATTAATCTCTCCGAAATTGGAGCTTAATGGATTGTAGAGTGCATAATGTCAACTTCCATTTAAGTCTGACATCCTCCCTAACATCCAGTTCATATGTCAAATTCCGAGTCATGATACCAGCAGCTTCTGAATAGGTTGTCCGATCAAGACCTCCATCTCTTCCAGCAGATGAGTCAGGATGCTCAGCGGAACTTCTTTTATGGTCTTTCTAGGACTCATATGCCTAGTCTGGTACCAGCGGCTAGTCCTTCCATCAAATTACTGGAAATTGTAATTATTTCCTCCAAAACCAGGCTTGTGATCATCTTGAACAACTTTTGGCCAATTCTTTCTCTGCTGTTGATTCCAGAGTTGGACTTCAAAGCTCTCCTGGATTTGGCTCTTTTTACTGATGCACTGACCATCATCGTAGATGCTCTGGAGATTATGACATTTGCTCTTGATCACTTGCTTCTTGCCGGGTCAGACCTGCTTCCTGAGTTCCTCTTCTGACTTGGACAATTCTACAAACCCTCTGTTCTGGCTACCAAGCTCTCCATCAGTAACAGTATTCTCTTCAATCTCCCCTACGATGAACTACAGGCACAAGTCACCAAGTCTTTGTCCCTAGTGCTGAATCCCTCTGATCTTGATAACATCTGGGATCAGGACACCACCACTTATGCTCTTCGCTTTGCTGGCTAGGTTCTTTAAAATTAGTCTATGAAGCTTCCAGCCTCACCTGGGCTCCACCATTTATTCACTTTAGCTTCTGAGAAGCCTATAGTCGCCGCTTGCAGGATGCAATCTGCTCCCTGCACAATTATCTCTTTGCCGGCGCTTCCCATCAGTATCTTCTACTGATGGTATTAGTAGGGGCTTGATTTAGCAACCCCCATCAAGCATCCCTTATTTTCTGCCAGCCCATATGTCCAGTGTTCTTGATGAAGCCCGTCATCAGGCACTCAAAACTAGTCTTCTGGCTCTGGTACCATATTGGTCTACTCAGGGTTATTTTGCTAATTGCCTTTTCTAATATTGTTGCTTTCCTCCCCACCCCAGGGTTTTGCTATTGACTCCATCCAACATCTCAATTTTCCTTCCCTTAGTCACTTTCTCGCAGGGCTCTGCGTCCGCTCAAAGAATGTGGTTTTGTGTAGTTATATCCGTTTCTAGCATCTGATCTCCCATCAATTTTGATGGGCTGTTCATTCCTACTGCGATCCATCCTCCCTCCCCCAAGAGGCAACATAGGCGGAATCATCCCCATATTGTGGACAATTAATAAAATGAAAATTTATAAGATTATATCAGTTTTTTCTAAATGCTGTTTATAATCTTTTTTCCCAGTATCCTTTGTCAATTTTTTATATTTATTCTTTTTTTATGGGACTTGACCTTGTTTCAGTTCTGTGGTCCATTTTTTATATTTTTCCCCCAAACTGGGTCCTGAGTACTTAAACCTACCAGTTTTCTATGGTTCAGATGTCCATTTTTTGGACTTAACCACTAGATTGGTTCAGAGGTCCTTTTTTCAGACTTGACCTAATCATCAGGACATGACCAACTTGATGGTTCATCTGTCTTTTGGGAACTCTTTTATTTTTTAAATCCATTGCTTTAGATACTTAGCATGGACTCAATTAACAACTCTTCCATCCAAGAGATTCTTAATGGAGTAGGCATCAGTCGCCATCTTGATGATCACTTCAAACGGACCAGACCACAATGTATCTAGTTTGTTTCTTCTTCCAAAATCACGCATTTAAAATATGCAACTCTTTCCCCTATTTGATATTCTTTTAAGGCTGGTCAGTTCTTATTGTCCATTGATTTCACTCATATCCTTTTATTCAAGATTGTATAGAATGCTTGTGATTGCATATCAATCAGGATATTCATCAGTCAGTTCAAATATTGCTCAGTACTCATCGCTGATGTAGGTTCTACCACCAAATATAAAATTGGCGACGATGTGCCTTTTTTCCATATAACAACTCAAATGGCATTTTTCCCATTGCTTATGATTACTAATATTCTAGGCAAACATCACTGAACTCAGGTACGTTCCCCACGCATAAGTTCTTCCTGTGACCAGCTTCCTCAGCATCATGGCCAGCGTTCCATTTATTCATTCTACCAGTCTGCTTGTCTTCACCGGTAATGTACTGAAACAACTCCTCTGATACCTATTATCTCATTTAATTTCGGGATCACATGAGACATGAAGTTGGTCCTATTGTCACTAATTAGGACCTGCGGACATCCATGCCAGTATACTACTTGATCCAGGATGAACCTCGCGGTACTGGTAGAGTCCCTTTTTGTTAGGGCCTTCATCTCAACCCATCTCATCATATGGTCAATGGCAACTATAATGTATTTGACTCCCCCTGTGCTCATCATCAGCGGTCTCATTATGTTGATGGACACTGTGTGCCAGTCAAATACAGGGCGGACCAGTCAGTATCCAGTTATATTCTTGTGTGGTTTGTGCAGCTGGCACTCCACGCAACAAGCTAGATAATCCGTGACACTGTAGTTGATGGATTCCCAGTAATAGTACTGGCGAATATGATCAGTTGTTTTTCTCAGGCCTCCATGCTTGACAACCTTATGAGCGGCTTGAATGATAGCTGCTCTTTATGACAACTTTTGGAATAGTAACTGGTTCCCATTAATTTTCTTAAACACTAGTCCATCTATGGTCTCAGTGTTTTCCTTCACTTTCTGAAGCGCACCTTGGATTTCTCAGGGCTCATCCCCATTTGTTCTGTCAACCATTCTCTGTAATAGCTCATCCACCTGCGGGTATACCATCTGGACTATTGATAACTGCGATAATCCATGTACATTCTGGTGAGTAGCCCCCGCTTGATGGACAATCTCATAATCATAATCCTGGAGCTTAAGTGCCCATCGGGCTAGTATTCCTTATGGTCCTCTTAAATTATGGAGCCAACACAACGAAGAGTGGTCCGTCACCACCTTAAAGTGCATTCTTTGTATGTACACCTGAAACTGCTTGCATGCGTAAATGACTGCAAAGCATTCATGCTCAGTCACAGTTTAGTTCCTCTCAGCGGCTGAGAGTGTCCAACTCACATATGCCACAGATTTTCGTCCCCAAAGTTCTTCTACTTGGCTTTTTACGGCTCCATTCGCCATCAACAAAGCATCAGTTTGAATTAAAAACTCCTGATCAAAAATCAGATATTTCAAAATTGGCGTATCTATTAAATACCGACATAACTCATTAAAGGAGTCCTGGGCCTCTTCATTCCATATGAATCCTTTTTTTAATACTTCAATAAATGGAACAATGGCTCGGCTGTTTTTATGAGGTCATGAATAAATCTTCTGTTTTTATCTGACCATCCCAATGAACACTTAAATGTCTTGGACACTTTTTGGTACAGCCATCTGTTCTATGGCTGCTATCCTATGGGTTTGCAGCTGCAATCCACTGGAGTTGATTATATATCCCAGATATTCCAACTTTTTCTTAAAGAAGTGGCTTTCTTGGCTTGATCTTCAGGTTAGCTGCGGACAGTCGCTTAGATACTTTTTCCAAGTGGTGTAGGTGATCAGTAAACATACTACTTAACACGTTTATATTGTCCAGATATACCAAAATGCATGAAAATTTCAAGTCGCTTAGTATCGCGTCCATGGCCCTCTGAAACGTTGCAGGCGCATTGCATAGACCCTGGGGCATCCTCATTGGTTGGTATACCCCTGCGCGGTAATTGTGCATTTTTTATGGTCTTCTTTTGGCAAGTTGATCTGCCAATACCCTGAGATCAGACCCATCATGGGCTAAATAATTTGCTTCTCTCAAACGATCTAGTGCATCGTTGATCCTCAGTAAGTGATATGAATCCTTATTTGTAATTTTATTCAGCCTTCAGTTTCGATCACCACTTAGTTGGATCCATCCTTTTTTTCATGTTCAGAATCAGACTCGCCCAGGGACTTGATGGCAGAACTAGAAGCCCATGCTTCACTAGTTTGCTGATTTCATCCACCACTACTGCTTCAGTGGCTTTCAATTGTCAGATTGGTCTCACCCTTATTGGCAAATTTTCCCAGTGTCAACCTTGTGGATCCCATCTTGTGAACAACCCAAATCGTGGTCATCCTGAGCAAAATCTTTCCAATACTTTTTAATTACTTTGAGCACCCCCTCTTGCTGGCCTTCTGACAGATCATCGAGTTGCTTCTATTCAACCAATAGGTTGATACTTTCAGTTACCCCAGCCGGTAATACCATCTCATTGAGAGTCCCAAAATCGTTAAATCTTCTCAATTTAGCCGTTGGGATCAGATGAACAAATGCAATGAGCTTATTCCTCTTGGTCTTCATCAGTTTTTCATCTAAATTTTCCAGGAGAACTCGAATTTCTCCATGGCCCGGCATTATTATCCCAGGAGTCACCCAAGGCTCCACTCTGGACTTCTCTCAGGGGATTCCAACCTCCCCATACAACAGCTCAGGTATCTCCAATGTCAACCCTGTGTCAACTATCATCTGCAATCCTGGTGGTATGGTTCTCTCATTCTTGATCCTTAGTGGAATTCCCCAGTTCTCTGGGATTATGTCAGCATTTTGCGTTGCTTTCTACCAACTAATTGTTACCAAATTTGGACAATGCCATCATTGTATATTAAATTGATGATGTTGCTTCTCCAATTCAGCGGAGCTTCACCTTCTTCTGATACAAATGATAACGTCTGACCCAATATGGTCAACATATTATCCTCAAAGTTTCATTTAACTCCCTATTTTCTTAGCAACTCATTTCCGATCAGAATGTCATAGTTTTGGTTGTCCAAAACTATTGCTGGCGCAGATACAACCAATGACCTGAATCATAGTTGCAACGCACTATACGCTCCACAGGAGATGGTGGTGTTTGGCCTAGCTGCCCCAAATTCTTTCTTATGTTTTGAGTCCAGCAAGATTTTCATCCTCTTTACCAGCTTGGTCAAGGATATATTAATGAGCGCTCCGCTGTTGACAAATGCCCTCACCCGCACTTAATTCAATAGTATGTTTATATATGTACACTCAGAGTATTGCAATATAATGTTTAATGAGTGAATGGCGGTGTTATTATCCAAATCTAGGGTGTGAATATGCGTAATAATCAGGAAATTATTCCTTTATCATTCTGAGGGGGATCAACAAATTGGCCTTATCTTAATGGACTTCAGATAATTTTTTTAGGATTCTTGGCAGTCAAAACTTATCCACCAGTTGTTAGGCGTACGGCCAGGCAACTTCCTTGATTATCTCAGGGTCGGTTTTTCTTTGCCCCAGCTCTGATCATGGCATTTACATCCAAATTGACCACTTGATACAGCTGATTCTGATTGTTGTCTACAAACAGATCACTGATATCAGTTTCTTCAGTCATAATGTCAGGAGGAAAAGGTTTCTCCACAGCTCTAGACTGTTCCCCATCTAAGCCGTGGGCCCTTTTCCTGATTCCTTGTTGGCTGCTGATTCTTTTGCCTGGACCACGTTGATCTGATCCTTTGGCTTCTTACAGTGCACGGCGAAATGTCCTTTCCCGCAACTTTGGTAACAGACCCTTTCCTACTTGTTCAACTGTCTAAATTCTTTGGGCTTATTTCCTAGCATGGTTCAATTGGTTGTCTCTTTAGCTCCTTCGTTTCCCTTTGTGGGATTCAGATTGCGTACTAGATTGGATTTGAAGCTTCTATTTGGAGCATCAAATTTTGCTCTTAAAATCTCAAAACTATCTACCATTTGAGAGGTAGCTATTTCATCGCAAACATAGAAGACATCATGTGATGCAAATCACAATAGGGCTTAAGGGCCGCTTGTAAGGCGATTCTGGCATCAAAGTCGTCCAATACTTTCGCTCCAACCAGGATCTGCAACTTCTGGTAAAACCAATCTGTGAAGCTAGATAGAGACTCATCTTTATTGAACTGGACTCCCATAAACTCCTGTTTGCGCTTTGACATACATTTAAGACTCCCAAATTCCTTCATGATGGCTGCCGTTGCCTCCGCATATGACCAGCTGTCCCCCTCCAGGTGAGGTAACACTAATTTTTGACAGTCAGTGTCTAGGCAATTCATGACTGTCAGCGCCTTTTGACAATCCCCATAGCCATTCAAGGTCATGTCAAACAGTTGTAAAAACGCTGGGGTGTTATCCTGATGTAACGTTGGCAATTTCAGTATTGCCATAAATTCCTCCAAGTTATCTCTAGCCAATTCTCTAGTTTGGCCACTTGGCTCACTTGAGGAGTGACTTTGGGCGTCATCTCCAAAATTGCAGCAAAAGCGGGTGGCATGTTTTTTGGGGCATTTGACTTCCCAAGTATTGTGGAAGGACTTCTTTCTTTGGCATCACTTGTCATATTGGTCTCACAAGCACATTTGTGAGCTTTAAGTTTGACCACTATTTGATTTATCTCTCTATATCCACACTGGAATTTCTCAAACGAACTTGATCCACTTCTTGCTCCATTTTCAGGTAAAAGACTTCTCAAACGATGTCCCCTTCTTTCTTCTTCAACGAAGTTACTTTCCCAAGTAACTCGTTCCTGAAGCTTTCAACACTCTCTATCCCTTCCTCCAACTTGGTGACTCGTTCTTCCTAAGCTAAAAACTCCCAATGGTCCGCTGAGTTTAGAGCGTTCTGGTTTACAGTGGCTAGCTCAGTCCATAGTTTGCGTAGCTCATCTTTGTATGACATTCTTATAAATAATGCAATTAAACTACCCCTGTAGTGAGTACCAACTTGTAAAAATTTAGTTATGGTTGTTATCAGCAAGCAACCTTAGTAACCTTTTTACTGCACAGGTTTGATCTCCTTGTGAATTTTTTCCACGTTGTATAGTTTATTATATTATTGGTTGATAATAGTATGATGACTATTATCCATAGTTGAGTAGAGCTCTTATATCTCAGCCCTTCGCTCATCCAGTATTCCTGCTTAAAATACTTGAGATGTCATGATCTAGGGATTCGTTCCCTTGTTCTGTCCAGCCCAATCTTCTCTGAGATGCCCTGGTGACAGTCTCTTCAGTCCAACACACAGTTAATAGCAATCCCTCATTGTTTCTCTTTCTTCTCTAGATACCCACTCAGATCTTTTATTTTTTTCTCTAAGAGTCTCCCAATTATCGCACACAGCAATAGTATCCTTCAGAAGAATAGAACAATTTTGAAGCTGATGATAGTTTACTACAAAAATATTTAGCATATTAAAATCTATAGAACTTCTTTACTAAATGCTTTTCACATAAATACTTTTTTATACTATAAGTGAATCTTAGGGAATTTATAGAAGGGATTTGGTCATCTAACCCTCAGTTGACACCTCTTTGATGAAACATCAGCCGTTGCCATTGAATCACACATCCTTGTCTCAGCAGCGATGGTCTTCCTCATCCTTTCTAGGATTCCGTCATTGGACATCCTCTTAAGCCTAAATGGAAAGAGTTGGAAAAATTTTCCCTAATGTTTTCCTATTAATCCAAGTGAACCTACCATATTTGGCTACCAATCTGCTTAGGTAATGGGACTTATTACCCATTAAGGCAGGTACGCACCAAATGGTCAATTTTCTAGTTGCAGGTGACATCACTCTCCTTGCAACTTGCTACTCATTCCCAATCAGTTGGTGATGAAACCTGACCGATCCCAATCAGTACGCCTAATAGTTAAAAACTATCAGATGCCCCTGTTTTGTCAGCAACTCTGCCCAACGGGATCTTAAGTATTTGTCCAGATCAATCCCTGACAGATATGACCAGGAAAATATCCTAAAATCCCCCAAACATAGTTACTTCATTATTTGGCCAACCGATTTCCAATTCACCTCGCCTTAGTGAATTATCCCCTAGCGATTCCTGGTTATCTAGCAGGCAGAATATGCGCAAAAATCCCAACAAGGGTATTCCAATCCCAAATTCCTCCATGATTTTGATGAGGATGAAAAATACAAAATTGAGGAGCTTACTTTTGGAGCAAGCCACGCTTGCATTGATGTGGCAAAAACTTCTCTGTTTTACCTCAATTATCCACAAACCATAAGCGCATCAAGTCTTTCAATTGTGTGCTTGCTCTCAGCACTTTTTCTGAGTATCAACTTCCTCAATATGTTGAAGCTATGGACACTACCAGCCTTATTAATGAAGAAAACCCACAAATATACCTCTTTTGCCACATATCTCTGATGCAACAACCCCTATGTTGTCTGCCATGGTCCTCTAGCTAAAACGGGCGCCAGACAAAAGTTTCCTTGAAGCTTCCTTACCTTCAGGTATGGCTTCCTAGGATGATAACTTAGGGGCTATATTAGGAATTTTTTATTTCTTTTAATCCCTTTATTCGGCTCATGCACAAATAAAGATGCATGGGGCTCCCCCTTTTGGGTTGGGCACCTCTAGTGCTAAAAAATCACAGGGTATATTAACTCAGGCACTTCAGAGAGTCGATATCAGAAGCAATAATCATGGATAAAGAAATACACTGGATGCGGCATAAATGTCATATCATAGGTTCATAAGATGCACTCAACATCAGAGGACCTTCAGCAAATTCTAGTTTCAAAGATTTTTAAACTTTTAGATCTATGATATTGCCAGTTTCCCCAGTGTTCAGGAGATCCAGCATAGTAACCTCGCGTGATCAATTTTGAAAGGTAATGGGAATGTAGATTAGCCTGATTTCATTAATGGGCGCTGAGAGCTGAGAGCAGTGGTGTTGAAAGAAGGAGTCAGAATGAGGAAAGAGCTCCTAATAACTGTAGGGGTATGCTTGACTTTATCATGAGCATATGTTAAGTCTATTTTATTAATTACCAAGTAGAGTCTGAAATAAAACCAAAAATCTTTCATCAGGGGTAAAATACCATAAATTAAAGTGGATGCGGTTTATAGTTTAAGGGTAAACGCCTCATCCAATCCAGAGAAAGGGGTGGAGAGTGTTAGTATATGGTTGCTTTATTATGCAATGGTTGCAGCTTATTGGAAAAATAATGACCATCCACTCTTGGCGTGCTAGTGCCCAGTGGATGGCCCAGAATGCCAAGGGCTCAACTGAACAAAAGAAATCAGAATGGGACGTTCTAAGAATTAAGTGAGGGGTAAACTGGTAAAGCATATAACAAAGGCTCCATAACAATCCAGAAAGCTGTAATGGGGGCAACTGCAGGTCTTACAGGGGCAGCTTCATGGGCTTTTCAGCTTTTATAAAGAGTAAGTTGAAACTTGAACTTTTGGGTGCCCCAAGCAGTAGGTAATGGAAGTCTTGAATTTCTTTAGATGGCACCTGAAGAGGGAAAAGGCTGTAGAGAGGCGATGGCAAGGCATTCTTGCTTCTGCAAGGTCCAATAGTTGGCAAAAATTCTGGGGTGCAATTATTCTCATAACTATGTGAGGAGATGTAATAAAAGTATAAATTTGATATGGGAAAATGTGTGATAAATTTATTAGTTAAGCTTTTTAATATATTTATAGGATTTCTTGGTGCCCTATGGCAGATAGGTCCCATGGGTCCTCCTTATTAATGATCTTTGCTTCTCATTTAGTAAGGAGGTCAAACCAAAATCACTCAATGGCTTATGGATTGTTGTCATCTCATTGTTTGATATATTTTTTAGGTTGAAATCCATGAGACTGGGACGAAGTTTCATAAGGTAATAATTATCAAGCCTTCTCCATTAGATCTTCCCATTTGAGGGTAGAGGCCTGTTAGTTGACAATTCATTTTGTGTAAAGTGGCGCAGCGGTGGCATAATTCCAGCGCACAGGTTAATTATCAACTAAATAAAAATACTGCATGAGGACAATAACCTTGCCCAAAAACTAACAGAGAAACCAATATTTGGAAAAAGTTTTTTAATTAACCAAAACAAAAGAGAACACTGTATTATTGTATTATGCAAGTGGCCCAGGGCTTAAAAATGGTATTCTTTCTAAATTGGCTCTATCAACTTCTCTAGGATAAGATTCCTCCCTCATTGACAACCCTAAAGATATGCGTTCTCTTAATAAAGATAACATTACTTCTTTCCATAATTACTAAACAGTACCTCTGCATGAAAGACTAAAATCATAATATCCAAATTGAGTCAGAAAGTATATAATAAAGGCTTGAGGCATTTTCATAAAAAATGCATTTAACAGATGTTTTCAAATTACTGGCGGATGACCATAGTAAATATAAAATTTTATTTAATGATTTTACACCCGCATGGGGACAATGTAGAATAGTACACTAAAATAAAATTTGAGGCAATATAGTGTTCAAGACCATGGCATCAGTAGTCAATGATGTAGGATCCACTGACGGATGCCATAAATTTTTCTCAAAATATTACTACTTACCTTTAAAATAAAAGATAAAAGTAATAATAAAAACCTTTTTTTGAAGTTTTTTATTCTTTTTTATTATGCGGGCAAGCCAAAAAAAGATCCCCTCTTCAATACTAGTATTTCATATTTTAACTAGTTCAAATATTGGGTCCATGGGAATTTTGGCTATAGCATCAAAAAGTTTAGTCATCTGAATTAGGAAAGATAGGCTTCAGCCTATCAGAATGAGGAAAAATATTATGAGGCAAAACAAACCCATGTGGTAATGATTTGATAAATTGCTCCCAATCGCCGGTGGGTAAAATCTTCTCACCTCAGGGGGAACAAGCCTGTGTGGTAATGATTTGATAAATTGCTCCCAATCATTGGCGGGTAAAATCTTTTCACCTTAGGGGATCTCCACCATGCTTAAAAAGGGGGAGGTCCCCACTTAGGAAGTGGTATGGAATGAGATGCAGCTGAGGGGGAACCAGGTGATGGACACCCTGAATTTGGCCAAGGAGTTGGAGCAATCCAACTATCAAATTTTTCCTTAATAAGCTGATTTTGATTATAAAAACATGTTTTCCCAATGGGTAGAATTCCACTGAGAATCCGCCAGGGTCTTTTGGCCAATGGTACTTTTTTTTTAGTACTAGATGGTCCCAACCCAAGGGGGGGGATTCATCGATGTTTATTGAATTACGCCTGGGCTCCTAAGAGCCTGAGGCGAGGGAAGGGGAGGGAGGAGGCATCGAGAAAGGGAGGGGGGTTTGCGCGCCAGAGCCGTGCTGCAGTGACAACTGAGCGGGGGAGGGTTGGCGACATAGTGCAGACCTTCAGGGCCATCTCAAAGTGTACCTGAAAGTGGGTGATCATGTGTGGAAGGGTCCACACCTGCTGGTCAAAGGCAGCACGAAGGAAGGAGTTATGGATGGTCCAGATGGCTGTGGCATAGGCGAGGACACGGAGGGGTCGGTGGCAACCAGGCAATGTCTGCTCAAACATGAGGTCTTGCACAGGGTGTCCAGACCAGGGCTGAGCATGGAGGAGCGCGCGGGCCTTTGGCCAAAATGCGGCGACACCTGGACAGGTGAAAAAACGATGGAGGTGGGAGTCAATAGGCTCCACACAGCGGGGGCAGCTTCGGTGCTGGAAGGTAGGGCCAGTCCGGTCCCCTGTCCTGTATGAACAGTGGAGCACTCTCCATAAGGTGTTGGACACCTTTGCTGACAGGATGGGGTGATAGACGTCCTTCCACAATTCCTTAAGGTCAAATCTCACGGAGGGAGGGAGGAGCTCAAGGAGTCTTGGGCGGATGGGAGGACGATCTTGGGGGTTGAGGCGAGTTGTGACAACTTGTCCATTGTGCACAATTGCATGGCGACGTGGGCTGAGGCCAGGCCTTCCCTTCTGTATGGGAAGGCATGGTGGATCCGCGCGCCTACTCGTTTCAGGGCAAGGAGAGCCTGGTTCCAGTAGGGGGATGAGGATGGTTTTAGGCGATGGCCTGGGTGGTTTGTGAGCCACTCCCCTAATGAGGTCAGAGATGCTCTAGGAAGACCCAGAGCTGCTGACACTGACTGGCGGAGGGCGGGCGCCCATTGGGGCATGGGGGTCGCGTCCCAGCAGACAATCGGCCAAAGGAACTTCAGGAAGATTGTGGTGGCGTGGGATCGCGTGTCCAGAAGCCCTAGGCCCCCTTCATTGCAGGGTCGGGTAATGGTTGAGAGGGCTATTGGTGGATGGTTTGAGCCCCAGATCCAACAGCGGAGGAGTACATTGAGCCGCGTATAAAAGGCATCTGTGAATGGGCAGACGTGCGCTAGGAACCAGACTTTGGAGAGGAGGAACACATTGGCCATCAGAGCTCGACCCTGGGGGTGATGTGCCGCCGGTTCCAGCTGGCAATCCTGGAGTTAACTGCTGCAAGGAGCAAGTCCTCATTGTCTTTTAGCGCAACTCCTTGTTGGTTGGTGAGAACGCCCAGGTGACGGAAGGTACCGCGCTCAGGTTCAATACCAAATGGTGGGGGAAGGTGGGGGAGCCGACCTGTACAACTGTTGTCTTGGAGGTGTTGACCATGGCGTTGGACGCCTTGGTGTACCTCTCAATGGTCACAGCAGCGAGGGCAACATCCCCAGGGCAGCCAAATGCAATGGCAGTGTCATCTGCAAATGCCATGGTGCGTGTGGGTGCTTTACCTGGGACCAGAATCCCTGTTAGCTTGTCCTGTAAGGAGGCCAAGAGGGGTCAAGGGTGATGTTAAAAAGGATAGGGCTCAGGGGGTCCCCTTGCCGGAGACCTTGCCCAACTGGTACTGCCACTGTAAAACCCATTGGCGCCAGGACTCTGGTGTGGAGCTGGTCATAGAGCGATGATATCCAGCGCCTAGCTGCGGGTGGGAGATGGAAGTGGGCCAGGGAAGCATCAATATACTTCCAGGCTACCCGATCATATGCTTTCTCCATATCCAGAAGAGCCACAAAGCCATTCACCTTACGAGAGTTAGCAGTCAAAGTCACGTGAAGGTCATTATAGTTGTCCCATAACGACCTCCCCGGAATAAAACCGTGCTGGGATGGGGAGAGGCGAGGTGACACCCATTTGGTGATGCGGTTGGCCAGAAGCTTCGTGAAGAGCTTGTGGTCTGTGTTGATCAACGCTATGGGGCGCCAGTTCGCCAGGTTCTCACGGTCTGACTTCTTGTGAATGAGGGTCGTGATTGAGCCTCTGGAGTCGGGGAGGACCTCGCCAATCACCAAGAGTGCAGCGAAGAGGTCGCGGAGGGTTCTGGCTATCACTGCAGGTTCCAGAAGGTACACCTCAAAGGGTATTCCATCTGGGCCTGGGGCTTTAAGCCGTGGGGATTTCAGAAGGGTTTCCATCACCTCCTGGATGGAAATAGGCGCCAGTAGAGCCTCATCAGCCCGTGGGTCAATGGGCGGCTCTGGAGCCCGCCACAGGAAGTCTTGGATGTCCGATGGGTCCACCTGGGTGGCATGGAAGAGGCTGGAGTAGAAGCGGTGTAGTTCCTGCGTGATTTCCTCCTTATCTGAAGTGGTTGTAGTGCCAATCTTCAGTGCAGTAATATCCTGCGCTGTTGACCGGGCTTTCTGTTTCTGAAAGAAGAAGCGGGTGGGGCGTTCCCATTGAGCATAGTAACGAGATGTTGTAAAGTTTGCTGCCCGTTCTTCCTGCAGTGTGAGCTCCAAGCGGAGTGCTTCCTGCGCCGCTTCCCAGTCTTCCAACCATCTGGGAGAGGGCGAAGGCTGGCAGTTTCGCTCTAGATGTCTGATTCTGGCTTCCGCCCTTTTGACTCTGGCGCGAGCTGCAGTCATCTGGGCTTTGGCACAGTTGTAAGCAACGCGGGTGATGCCCTCCTTGGTCACCGCCCATCTAGCCTTGTGGTCAAGCAGGTGGTGTGGGGGGAGGTGAGAGTCTCCCGGATGGTCATAGACAGCTTCTCCTTAGTGAAGGGGTTGTTGAGAAGAGCTGGGGCAACCCTAGGCCAGAACCTACACGACGGTCTAAGTGTGGTGGTGAGGACAACGGTGAGTGACCTGTGATCACTCAGATGGTTGTCACGAGAGATGGGAGAGGAGAAGCGGCCAATTAGCAGGGGGCCAATCAGTGCCATATCTATGCGTGACGCTGACTGGAAAGCTCCTCCATCATACTGGATCCTAGTCATGCAACCTAGGCCAGACGCGGAGGGTGGAAGCGCATCTATAAAGCCACTCAGGCGAAGGAAATCCTGGAGGCGACTTGATCCAGGGCGTTCCTTTGCTGCAGGGGGGTAAGAGTCACGGACGCGACTTATGGTTGTGTTGAAATCTCCTAAGAGAACTGTATTCCGTGGGAGATTGAGTTGGAGGAGCTCTTCCAAGAGCCGATTTTGCTCCTGACCTGCATTAGGCAGGTAGATGCTTGCAGCGAAGAAGGAGAAGTCAGGAGTGGTGAGTTTGGCCAGTATGAGGCGGCCACCTAGATATTGTGAAAAAGAATGGGTTTTAACCCGGGGATTCAAAACAATAAGGGCGGCATGGTTTGTCCAGAAGGAATTGCCTCCAAACTGTTCATTCCATGCAGATTGTTCGTGGGGGAGGATATGGGGCTCCTGGACAGCAGCGATGTCAATTTGTGCTGACCTGAAGTTTCGGAGGAGGCGGGCTCTCCGCTTAAAGTCCCGCAACCCATTTGCGTTGATGGATTGCA
The DNA here is from genome assembly GCA_022478985.1 of Massospora cicadina. Taxonomy (NCBI): domain Eukaryota; kingdom Fungi; phylum Entomophthoromycota; class Entomophthoromycetes; order Entomophthorales; family Entomophthoraceae; genus Massospora; species Massospora cicadina. The sequence continues at coordinate 98,801 of JAKSZP010002958.1, forward strand.
GGGCCAGGGTGCTGCCATGGGGACTCATAGCTGTTCCCCTCCATGTCCTGGGGGGTTGCCAGCGCTTAAACCTGCTGCTGTGAGGCGGCTAGTTTTGAGTCCTTTAGCTTGACTATTAGCTGCAATCCGTGAGGAGCGTCGAGGGTTCTGAGGGGAAGGAGAGGGTGGGGGGCGGAGGACCCAGTAAGCCAGCCTAGGATGCTGCCCCCGCTCCGTTGCAGGGGAAGGACCTGAGGGTGCTCAATGGTAACCTCCGCGGTGTCCCCATTTGATGAGTCTGAGTCCATATTCACTTCCTCCAACACTGCAAAGGATCCGCGCGAAATGGACTGTGGGGTTGGGGTAGGACTCTTTGAGGTGGCACTTCTACTGCAGGCCGCGAGTTGCAAGTCCATGCTGGTGGGCATAGCTCCATTGGGAGCTGAGGGCTGATGCGATAAATCGCTGGTGGGGGTTGGTGGGGGTGCCGCGGAGCCCTGAGTGGGGGTGGCTGACGAGGGGCACCCTGTGGGAGATGCCTTGCGCTTGGTGAGAGAGGGAGTTGACTCTGGGAGATTGGGGGGTGCCCATTGGAAAGGGGGCATGAGCGCAAAGGTATCCACACCAATAGTGGGGTTAGCTGTTTCAACTGCTAGGCGTAAGGCCTCAGGGGACAGGTCTTGAACGGGAACCCATTGTGTGGGTTGTGGAATTGCTGCTGCAGCCATGTGGGATCGTTTTTGGCCTGGTTTAGGCCCCTGGGTGGTGGCTAAGAGGGCTTGTTTTCGAGCTGTGCAGCCACTATACAAGTGTCCAAGGGCGTTACACCATGAACACCGGGGGCGCGCCTGATCAGGGTCAACAAAAAAGATCTCAGGGCATGCCCCAACTACCGCCACACGAGGAATAACCTCAATGTTATGGGATACAGTGGGAGAGGGGATGAATGACGCCCTAGCAGTGCGAGCTCTTTGAGTGGGAGCATAGTAAGAGGGGACGCTAAAGTCCACTGAAAGAACAGACCCAAACTCCATTAAACCACGATGGAGTGCCAGTTTAAGAGACTCAGGATCAACAGTCGTTGGTAGGTTGGAAAAAGTAACCCATGAAATTTTCTCCAGGTGAGAGCGTGTGCGGGAGATGCGAAGAGATCCGCGTGGAATAATGACCTGGAGGGTGGCAGCATGGTCAGCAAGGGCAGCTTCAGTGAAGCCCACATCGATGTAGTGGCCCTCCACTGATTCATGGATGGTGGTGTTAATAGGGAATGTCTCCGCAATCGCTGCAAAGTATGAGAAGTAATCCTCTGTATAGAATTCAACAGGGTTATGCCCTTAATAAAGGCGAATTGCGTGGGAGAGGGTTGAGCGAGGTAGAGCTTTTTGCGCTCTAGTTTCGGCCCATTTCTTCTTAACATCGGCAATAAACGCCACTTCACGGGGATCAGCTTTGGGTAGCGTTGGTGCCAGAGGTTTTTGCCACGCCCCAGTGGCTCCTTTGGTACGTTTGTGTTTGCTTTGGGCTGCAATTGCAGGTTGAGTGTGAGCTGGTGGTTTGGACAAGTTTGCGGAGTTCCCTTGTTTCTGGAATGTTACAGCAGTTGCTGGCATCATATTAAATTGAGGGGCGGTTTGTTGGGCCTCGCTAAATTGGGGAGGCCCATCCAGATTGAAATTAGCTCCAGCCAGTTGGGAGGAGGGAGATGTTTCATCACCATCCCAATCTATTTGGGTAAATTCAGCCCGAGTATTTGCTGTGATTTCGTGGGCAAAACTCACTGGCTGATTGGTGAATTGGTCGTTTTCAGCATATTGAGATAAAGTGCCGACTTGAGAAGTGCCGATTATGGGGTTTAAATGGGACGGGTGAGATTGGAACTGGTGTGAAGTTCCAAAATCTGAACCATTTAAATCCCCATTGGGAAAAGTAGATTGTCCCAATTTGGTGCTTAGTGAACCAGAATGTGCGGCTAATCCAACCTTACATCCGAGGGTTTGGGGGCCAGGTGATTGTTGGGCCTCGCTAAATTGGGGAGTCTCATCCAGATTGGAATTAACTCCAGCCAATTGGGAGGAGGGAGATGTTTCATCACCATCCCAATCTATTTGGGTAAATTCAGCCCGAGTGTTTGCTGTGATTTCGTGGGCAAAACTCATTGGCTGATTAGTGAATTGGTCGTTTTCAGCATATTGTGATAAAGTGCCGACTTGAGAAGTGCCAATTACGGGGTTTAAATGGGACGGGTGAGATTGGAACTGGTGTGAAGTTCCAAAATCCGAACCATTTGAATCCTCATAAGGAAGAGTATATTGTCCCAATTTGGTGCTTAGTGAACCAGAATGTGCGGCTAATCCAACCTTACATCTGAGGATTTGGGGGCCAGGTAGCTGGGTATTGCCCCTCATGGAGGGAGCCAGAAACACGGCGTCAGCAATAATAGATGGGGCTGAATTAGCTGACACAATGGGGGAGGTGAATGTCTGGATGGGCTGAGTTGCATTCAACTGAGCAGACGCCATTAAAACAGCGTGGGTGATAGCCTCCTTGGTTGGAGGGGGCCCAGCGGGTTGATGGGAGGCAGCACACACAGAGCTGTTAGGCGTGCAGGTTGCAGAAGTGCGATCAGGTGAACTGGCGCTAGTTGGAGTAGCTCCAGGTTGGGGGGTGGTGCCTGCTTTCATGGCTGCTGCTTGAGAGCGGGTGATTCTGGTTGACCCTGAGGTGGGTAACCGAGGGTTGCTTCGTTTGGGGGTGGTGCTGGCTCGTTTGGCATAGCCTTCGGGTTCTTTTGCGGGGTTTCCCGCCATATTTGCTAATAGTTTTCGTAAATCTCTTTAGTGGAGCTAAATTTCAGGCTGAATTGATTTTCGAAAAGTGATGCTTAGCAGAAAGAGATATCGTTTGGCCAATGGTACTCATATCCTCATTAACCATAGTATTGTTAGAAAATTGGACATGTAATTGGCCGATTATAGTAGTGGATTCAGTGGCATTTTTACCTCCAACACACTTTTTTAAAAGTTGAGAAGGAGAATGTCTGACATTGCCCCCCTCAAGAAAGTTGGGGGGGAGTGTAGGGCTGTAGGAAGCGGCCATGTACCCGGTTTATGGTAACTCCTGCAGCCAAAGACTTTATAGAATACTAATTCTCTCTCTTATATGTGATGGTAAATGGCCCCTCCCAGATTGATCCAAGTTTGCCACTTCGAGGAGTTATGCAATTGTGGTAATATAAGACCATATCCAGCACTTGGAATGAAGGTAGGGGAGGCCGAAGCTCATTGGCAGATTGGCCTTCTTTAGTGACCATTTTGGCTAGGTTGGTCATAGCCTCTGATTGAAGCTGAATGATGCGGTTAGCTAACCTTCGCATGGCTTTCTCAGGCTCCTCTCCACTAGAGAAGACATCCTTAGCTAGAAGAGCAGGTATGCCTGGTTCCCTGCCATACAAAACTCAGAAAGGGGACATTTTCAGAATCCGGTGATAGCCAATTCAGTAAGCCATAAGAGCACTAGGGAGATAATGATTTCAGTGAAGGGGATCAGATGAGGCCATTTTCTTTAAGATGAAAACCAAAATGCCATTTGCTTTCTCCACCGTACCATTGGTTGATGGGTTATATGGAGCTGAGAATAGTTGCTGGGCTCCTATGGAGGTAGCCAAAATCTTGACTACTTTGGAGGTAAAGTTTTTTCCATTGTCGCAGAGTAGTACTTGAGGGCACCCGTGTCAAGTGAAAATATTTTGATGGAGAAAGGTTGCAGTGGCCTTAGCAGTTTAGCCAGAAGCGTCACAGCTTCAACCCACTTCATGAAATGGTCAATACCTACCAAGATATATCTGTTTCCACCCGTGGTCTGAAGAAGCGGCCCTACTACATCCAAGCTTATAGTATGAACACCTGTTGCGGGGTAGTTGGCTGATATTGGTATCTAGTCTTGAACTGAGACTGCTTCTTACATGTAAGGCAAGCATCCAAGACTTTAACGATGGCTTCCATGATTCCCTCCCAAAAGTACTAATCCTTAATCCACTCATAGGTTTTCTTTGCTCCTCATGACCTAAGGTTGAATGAGCTTCCAGGATAACAGGTATGCATTCTGAGGGCTGTAGGTAGGGTAGCCATTTTGTCCTCACCTGCTTATAAAACTT